>LBNU01019300.1:68573-113439 GCA_014162995.1 Artemisia annua
TGCAGTTTCCTCACCAACCCCATGTTGCAAAAGCAAATCGTTTTAAAAACCTTAAATATAACGAAGACACTCCAAACAAAATTGAAAAAATAT
Organism: Artemisia annua; assembly: GCA_014162995.1. Lineage (NCBI taxonomy): Eukaryota > Viridiplantae > Streptophyta > Magnoliopsida > Asterales > Asteraceae > Artemisia > Artemisia annua. Next base: position 68,667 of record LBNU01019300.1, read on the forward strand.
TCCTGAAAGTTGCAATTGGATCAATAGGAGTGTATCACCCTGCCTATGTGACAAATTGACGTCTCTAATGGTCATAAAGTCACAATTAAAGCTAAATTCTGGTCTAAACCTTCTCATTTTTGGTCCAAGTTTAAAAATGTGCTAAAAAAACATATGTTTTAATTTGTTATAAAGAGGTGGTAAGAAATAAACTTTAGTTGTTAAATTGTTAATAGTAATATATGGAATTAAAACGTTTATCGTGTTTTTCTTAACTTTATAAAAATTTATAAATACTTTACTACTTTAATAATTTTCCCAAAAAAATTACAGCATATGTGTCATTTATAAAGATTATTATTAGTATATATTAAACTTGAATATATTTTCATCGATTATAAATATAAAAGTAAAAGCACAATACCGTGACAACAATAAAATGAATCACACGAAATATAACAGTATACGGAGTTATCGAACGATTCATGTTTATTCCTCTTTATGAGATTATAGTAGAATATCCGGGAAAATATTTCTTTTTAGTAACTATCGCATTCAACTAACTACCTATGTGTATTCCTCAATTACAAGTTAACCCGCACACGAGTTTAGAAATCGGAAATTTTTAATTGGTGTATGGTTTGGTTTAAAACCAAACCGAAGTATTTAATTGGTGTTTGGTTTGGTTTTGGGTTGACAAATAAATAACCAAATCAAACCGAAAAAACCAAATATATATCTATCCACACAAAAAAGTTTAAATTATATATATATACAGATTTTATATGTTTATCTTCCTAACAAAAAAGTCCTAATAATTAAAATATTTTATAAACTAATCACTCCTCAAATCAAAGATTGATGCATATCCAGGACTCTAGGAGCAAGAGTTTAACCTACTTGATTCCTATAAACTAACCACTCCTCAAAGCATAAACTTTTGTCTTGATGATTTACTTAAGCACTTTGTGAGACCTTTTGATTTGGTAATTTTATTTGAAATTTTAGGTTTTTATTTGTGACTTTTAGATTATATTTTAAAGTTTACTTGAATTTGGTTTTTTTGGTTTTAATCGAAACCAAACCGAATTCTAATTTGGTGTATGGTTTGGTTTTATTCATTCTATAATTGGTTTGGTTTGGTTTTGGTTATAACTTTAAAAATTTTCAAACCGATTAACCCGAACCATACAACCCATGAAACCGAAAACCGAACCAATTAACACCCGTACTTATCACATTGGCAAAAAGAAATTCAACAATAGAAAATGCAACGCGTCCAATTGTGAGTGGGTATTTGGAAAGGTCTTTTAAAAGTCCATACACTTTGGGTATGTTTGGCGAAATGGGCTGGGGCTAGGGCTAAGGCTTTTATTATAAGCCGAAGTTGAAATTTGTATTTTAGTAAACTTATTTGGCAGATGGGCTTAAGCTTAGGCTTATTATTGCAAAATTACTAAAAAAGACATAATTAAATGAATTTTTGTATAAGTTAAATATTTTTGTGGATAAATAAGTAATTTATTGTTCAAAAGCCTTGGTCTTAAGTATTTAGCCCCTTTTATGGGGCTAAAGTTTTTAGCACCTTTTAGAGGCTTATGATTTCATAAGCCCGCATGACAAACGTGACTTATTTAATAAATTGACTTATTTTAAAAGCCTAAGGTTGTGTTTGTTTTTTAAAAAGAGGCTCTTAACAGCCTCTGAATATGAACTGTTTAAACGCGGTCAGACATTTTGGCCGTTCAGATTTTTTTTTTTTTTTTTTTTTTTTTTTTTTTTTTTTTTTTTTTNTGCGGTTCAAACATGAGTTTTTTTTTTTTTTTTTTTTTTTTTTTTTCTCGTTCAGTAAGCCCTTATAAGCCCCATAAGCTCCTCTCCCAAACATACCCTTTGTCATATTCGGATTTTACACTAACCAGAGTAAAAAAAAAAAAAAAGATAAATCATTTGCTGGTAGTTGTGACACATTAGATATCGAACATTTTAATATCAGAACTAAAGGGACACAAACTTTTATATTTCTATTAGTTATTGAGTTAAACGAAAGTCTAAATTCTTTGACCAATAGAATCACATAATACGTGTTTATAGGTGACAATCAATTATTAAGAAACACTAATATATTATATTTAATTCGTTAATCTTTCAAGTTTCAACTTGTATTCAATTGGTCTGTTAGACTAAACCATTAACTAATCCAAGTTGATTAGATTTACAAACCCCATGGCATTTACATAGCTTTCTAAGAAACGTGCCAATTATTATAGAATAATTTTGGTTGAACAAGAAATACATGAGCATCTATGTTTATATTTTTAGAGATTTCGTTTCTAAATTTGGTTGTGGTTGGTGTTAGAGGGTTGATGAATAATTGAATACCTTTAAGAACAACGAAGAACGTGCAGAATAGAAAATCCGGAAATGCTGACTACGAAGAAAGAGACCTTAATTTGGAACTGGCTTTTTATGATAGAAACATAAACAGAAAATACAAAACACCGACCATGCTTTATATGTTTTTTTTTTTCCTCTCTCTCTCTCTCTCTCTCTCTCTCTCTCTCTCTCTGAACGGACATGCTTCATATGTTTGTAACTTTGTATGCTTTTATTTTTCTAAGCATCCATGCATATGGTACTTTTGCGCCTTTATTCTATTATGGTTTGATTCATATATCTTTTTTCTCTCTGCAAATACACACACAAATACGTTGCTATATATTTTTGCTCGCCCGAGGGATTTTCTTGAAGCAGTTCTTTAACTTCGGGTAAAGGTGTGACAATGTACATCCTACCACCGACATACCCAGCTTAATCTGACAGATAGGAAATAGCGGTCGGTGCTGTTGTGATAAAAAAAAGAAAAGAAAATGATACCATGAGCCTTGTAATGGATTCAGTCGGATGGACAATATTATACTAATGTCTAGAACAATAAAAGTAGATACATCATAAAATCACCATCAAATAACCTGGTGATTATTGGTTTTCTCACATGAAGTCAAGGGCTCAAAACGAGTTAGGTGTGTACATGTGAGGGAGACGAGAGAAGGGGCTAGCACGGTTCCGGGATTAACCCAATAAGACCGCGTACATCCGAGTAAAGAGGGGTCGTCCTCGATCCCAGATTAGATAAACAGGAAAAACCTCGTACGTTTATGCGTTTTACATACATTGTAAAACATGGTTGTGTCACATATGATGGACGATTTGTAACTTCATTTAACGACGAGAAATTGTAATACTATTTTAGTTTAAGATCCATCTGCTAGATTTAAAAATTCGATTATTAAAACAATTAATAATATGCCGAAGACAAAATTTTCTATATATTGATCATGACATGATAATATTATACATAACTTTTAAAGCGGAAGAAATCAAATTATTTCCAAATCAAGATTTTAAATTACGATGAGTAGTAGGCTACTACCTATGTGCTTAATTTGGCAAATTGAATGTGTTAAAGACCATATTCATGAGCTGTTCCTTATCCTTTCTAACAGTATAATATTTGGATTTGGTGATCATCCACTAGGTGGGATCAATTAGTGGTTGAACTTTAATTTAAACTATTGCTAGTTGTTTCTCGGGTAAAAACCATAAAATAGCCGCGTATTTTTTGAAATTATTCGCTAGAATACCCTTATGCTTGTTATAAAAGTGGAACTTATAAAAAGCGATCTGTGTGTGGGCGATTTTCACCAAACCCTACCAATCCTAATCGGTCCTTCATCGACTCACTAATTCCGTGTGGTTTGGCGTCGGTATTCAGGATTTAATCTCCTCTTAACGATTGCTGCTCCCCACTGTTCTTGAATCGTTGATTCCTTGTTTAGGGTTTTTTAAATTCGTATTCTCTGGGTGATTATCCCTTTATACTATAATCGATTATCTTCTATGGGTTAGGTGCTGCGCGATGAATGCTTCTAAACCCTAAGCGATTAGGGTTTTATTTTTCTACATACTGTCCGCTCGTTGGTTGAGGTTTTCTGTTTTGTGGTTAGTAGGAAGATGAGTAATACACAACAATCGCAGAGTAACAAGGGTAGTGGTACTATTCTTGGTCAAGTTGATGGTGTGCCTGCTCCGAATTCACACCAAACAAGTTCTACTGGTGGGACTGGGAATGCGAATGGTGATGGTAAGAATTCTAGTGACATCAATTCACATAATTTGCCTAAACTTTCATACGCTTCGTTGTTTAAATCTAATAATGCATTCAAATCGGTAAATATATGTGAGCTCCGTAATGAGGAGCGAGTGGAAGGTGCTCACGTCGCTATTCCTCTGAATGAGATTGAGGATGTTTCATCGAGGTTTGTTAACACTCTGTATGGGTATTTCATTGGGAAGAGACTTGCTTTCCCTATCGTAGAGAATTACGTTAAGAATACATGGGCAAAGTTTGGGCTGGAACGTGTTATGTTGAACAATGGATTCTTTTTGTTTCAATTCTCTACTAAGGAGGGTATGGATAAAGTGTTAGAGGCGGGGCCATGGCTGATTCGTTCGATGCCTATTTTCCTAAGTGTTTGGTCCCCTAATACTACGCTTGCTAAAGAGGAAGTTACTGCAGCACCCGTATGGCTGAAATTACTTAATGTTCCAATTGTTGCTTATACGGAGGTTGGGTTAAGCTTGATTACGACTCAAATTGGTAAGCCTATTATGTTAGATTCCTATACTAGCTCTATGTGTGTTAAGTCTTGGGGTCAGAATTCATATGCTCGTGCTCTTGTTGAAGTTTCATCTCTCGACGAGTTATTGGATCATGTGGTTGTGGCTATTCCATTCTCTAATGGGCAAGGTCATTCGTTGGTGCGTGTTGATATTGAATATGAATGGAAGCCGCCTCGTTGTACTTCATGTAAAATTTTTGATCATATTGATGCTGCATGCCCTAAGAATGTTAAACAACATAGTGTTCAGAATAATGGTGATGAGGAAGGATTTGTAGAAGCTACCAAACGAAAAGGTAAGGGTAAAGGGCCCACTCAGGTTATTGATGGAGTTCGTTTTTCGAAACCGAGGGTCACATTGAATTATCGTTGGCAGCCAGTTTCGAAAAAGAAAGTGGGTTCCGATGGAGCGTCGTCTTCAAAAGGTAATGGTACTAACAACAATGCTAGTGGTCCTAATATGCATGCTGCGCAAGATCCGGTTAATCAAGCGAAAAGTGATGTGCATACTTCTAATAAGTATATTCATGATGATCTAAGTGATATCGTCACTAAGAATCCATTTGGTTCGCTTATGGATGAGGTGACCAATTCTGAAATGGGGCCTGAGGTTGGGGTGACACAAGGGGAGCAAAGCAGTCATGTTATGGAGATTGATAGTGACAATGAGGTTGATGAGTCTATTGAGGTTGGTAAACCAAGTACCCCTATCGTCGAGAAAATTGATAAGCTTGAAAAGCTCATTATTGATGGGATAGGAACGCTTGTGGATGATAATGGGAAACCTGTTCCGGTGGTTGAGGGGATTAAGAAGGGTAATCCTTTCTCTAAGGTGGGTAATGTGGTTGTATCTGATAGTGATGATGAGGTTCTTGAGCCAGACGATCCTATGAGTAGTTACTTGTCATCAGCTGGAGGACAAAACGAGCTTGAAGGTTATTTTTCTGATGATTACGCTGCCCAGGTTCTTGATTTACCTGGGCAATTGGAGGAATTTAACAAGATGTTTGATTTTAAGGTCCAAGGCAAGTCGAGGAAGTAATATGCGATGTTGATTCGTGCATGTTTTTTCTTTCATGGTTGTTCTAGTTTTTCGTAGCTAGTTGTTCATTTATGGCATGTCATAAATGTTCTAGTGGTTGTTCAAGCGGTTGCTTGAGGTTAATGTGGTCTTCAGCCACATTCCATTGTACTTTAAACGTTTATTTGGTTAATATATTTTACCAGGGTGGAGATCCCTTTACCCAAAAAAAAAAATTATTCGCTAGAATCAATTACTTTTTTATTACCTTACTTCACCGACAAACTTACAAATTTTATTTGGAATCCACCAATATAACCTTAAAATGACTATATTACCCTTGTTATTAACGTATTAAAAGATCAAATTACCCTCTTCTTTTACACGCTCTCACGCACTTATCTTTAATACTTTCACCTTCATACCAAATTACCATATCCACATCTCTCTCACACCCATGATTTCATCATTTTGTTAATTATGATATTTATCTTTTATACTTTCACTTTCAATTTGTTACTCTAGTAACCTAGTACATACTTTATCATCTCATAGACTTTATTTTGATCTCACATCGGTTGACTTGTCACTTTGACTTTACACAACAACCTCATCATCCTTGACTGAAACCTAAAAAATCTGAACCTCTTTATCACATTTAATCACTCTCGGTAAAACTTGATGATTATCTGGAAATGTGGTATCGTATAGTCTCTGGTGTTTTAAGATGTACGGATGACCGGGAAATATTTGTTTGTGTGTGTAGAAGGCTGGTAATGTTATGTTGGCCGGCTTTGTTTTGGCAATTCTTGTCAAGACCAACTAAACAAACAACCCTCTAAAAAAAAGGAAAAAACAACCAACTAAAGGTAAGATCTGTGGTTTTTTAGGCTTGAATTTGTGGGTGTTTTTTTAGCTTTGAATTTGTGGGTGATTAGTTTTGGTTGTGGTGGATGCTGCATGGTGATGATGACATAGTCGTGTAAGAAAAAAACGAACTAAATGGATTAAAGATTTGATGGTTGTGTTTAGTAAAGATTGTGATGAGTGTGAGATAAATGCGACTTATTGTATTATCTGGGTTTTAAGTGAGATGAGGGTGAGAGTTAGAGTGGCTGTGATGAAGCCAAGGGTAATATAGTCATTTTAGGGTTATATTGATGAAGTCAGCATAAAATTTGAAAGTTTGTCGGTGAAGTAAGGTAATAAAAAAGTAAGTGGTTTTAGGCGGACAATTTCGAAAAGTACGTGGCTATTTTATGATTTTTACCCTTATTTCTCCAATTTAAAAAGTATCATTCTCTTTAAACTACGAAGACACATTTAATTGAAATCTAAGTAAGGAAAAATCAGAACGAAAAGTGTAAATATAGTAGGATATAATGGTTTACCGGAGAAAGTGTTCAGAAAAAAAGTAAGGCATACCGGGAACTAGGGGTGAGCATTTGGTCAAACCTGACCCGAACCAAAAAAAGAAAAAACTCAAACCGAGAACCAAACCGAGAAATAGATATCAAAACCGAAACTGAACCGAATAACTCGGTTCAGGTCGGTTTTCGGGTTTCGAATCGTAAAAACCAACAAAAATGAATCGAATCAAAACTGAACCGAAACCGACAAAACCCGAAATAAATATTCAAAACCGAAACCAAACCGAAAAAGGTCGTTTCAGTTCGGTTTCGGTCGGTTTGTGGGTTCGGGTGGGTTTTCGGGTGGATTTGCTCAGCCCTACCGGGAACTTGATATGCGTTTTCGAGTTCAAATAGGCATGATTCATTGGGGTGTAAACGAGTCGGGTACTGTCAAGCTTGAGCTCGATTCGAATACTAAAACTCGAGCTCGGTCGAGCATTATATTTCAAGCTCGAGCTCGACTCGTCATATAAAACTTGAGCTCGAAACTCGATTCGAGCTTGATTATTTCCACATTTCATGCTCGAACTCGATAAATGCTCGGCATATCAAGCTCGGCATGACTCCTTTTGTATGAAAATTAAGTAAATGTACGTATATAAAAGGGTAAAAGTATAATTTATTTGAAGCTTGATAAATCTCGTGAGCTTCACGAGCCTCGTATTTTGGAGCTCGAACTCGACTCAAAAATATACTCGAGTAGCTCGAACTCGAGCTCGACTCGTATAAATCAAGTCGATTTCGAGTAATTTACGAGTCGATCTTGAATAATTCATGAGTTGTCTCGTCTCGACACGATTTGTATGAAAATTAAGTAAATTTATGTATATAAATGGGTAAAAGTGTAATTTAATCAAAGCTTGCTAAGGCTTGCGAGCTTCACGAGCCGAGTATTTTGGAGCTCGAATTCGACTAAAAGATATACTCGAGTAGCTTGAACTCGAGCTCGACTTGTTTAAATTAAGTCGATTTTGAGTAATTTACGAGTCGATCTCGAATAATTCGTGAGTTGTCTCGTTGGTTTACTCCCTACGCATGAATACATGATCACATAAACCCGCACAAACAATGTCAAAGTAAAATATTATGTCCTAATTGGATTGATTGAATTAGTGATAGTCTGATACTTGGATTTCACCACACTTTTGGATTCTAGGAGTTAAAATTCATGCATAATTGGATTACTAATCCTAATTTTATTGTACAGTTCTCATGTAACCACATGTTCTTCTAGCTTTTTGCTAGATTTAATGATTATTTATTTATTTATTTATATATTTTTTTCTATATTTTTTTATTTTTTTATTTTTAACAAACAGGCAAACTGCAACAAATTAAGAACACAACATTTTGGTTCGAGGCCTGTGTGTCCATGTCACTAGTAAGTTAGATCATTGATTTCGACATAGGATTACTGATTACATTGTGTACAATCACATAGGACTATAGGAAGGGACAGAACTACGGGTCCCTTATTGTTTTAATTTTCGTAGAAATTGCCTGAACTTTTAAAATGTTCGAATAGTAAAACACGTTGTAAATAGAGCTTTAAAGTTAATTAATTAATATAATACTAAATTAGTTGAGAGCCTATCATATACCTCAGGTGCTGACACACGAAAGAAGTTTTAGCCTTTATTTTATCAATATCATGTTTAAATAAACTTTACCTTTTGTCCTAATGATCAATCACATGATTCATGCTTTGTACTTACTATTCATATATACCCGATTAATTTAGTATTGGTTTATGTCCCTAAATAGTTCTAGCTCTTTCAAATTTATACGTCCGTATTAACGGGTATGAAACATAAACTAATTGCAAGTAAACCAAAGTGATTCAATTATTTTTTTACATATTGAAGTTATATTTCACCTCATCCTGCCAAAAATCATTAATCTGGAAGAAACCTGGTTCTTTATATTAAGGTAGCAACCAAAAATCTAGTTAAATCAACTTAATTGGAGCTGTAAAAACTAAAAAGTAAGTAAACCACCTAACTTATCACCTTGATAAGTATGTGTACACATGCAGGTAGCTAGTACGTACTAAGGAAAACTTATATTACGTAACTTACAAGAATTTGCTTATGTATCAATATAACTATTACTGTCAAAAAAAAGTTAGAAGATGTTGGAAATGCCGTCATTCAGGCCTCGATATGGATCTTATGAATATTCAGAAATGCAAAAACTTTCAAAAAATAACATGTCTCAACAATCAAGATAACTGAAGACATCGATCGGTCTTTTCTCTAGATTAAGATTAGATCCATGGAGATCAATATCAATCACTTAGATTGGAGTTGTAAGCCGATAACTATGTGTGGGTCCGGTTAAGTTCTAGTTGATCATGTTTCTTTTTCCTTAGCTTAGTCGCTGCTGCTACTTCTTTTTTGGTTTGGGTACTCTCGCATTCTTTTTTCTAATATATGTAAGAAATAAAAAAAAAGTAAACTTTATGTACTATATATGTTCTCTATTAAGATAGTCTCAGGCTAGCAAGGAACTAACAAACAATTACATGAAGAATTTGGATAATATATCCACTCAAACCATTTTGGTTTGAAAGATCATCTGTATATATAATTCCATTTGGTGAGAAAAAAAACACATTATATGTTAGTGAGTATTTAGAAGAAATCTTTGGCTTTAGTAATTCTAGAGGCATGGAGTTTATCGTTAACTATTGAAGTAGAATCAAAGGAATACTTTATTTATATAAATCTTTGAGTTATTATTTCTTATAATAAGCATTTCAATTTTGTAGATTTAACCATAAAGTAATTTAAGTATCAAACAAAAGTATCAAACAAAAGACATCTATCAAAAGAGCTAAGGTAACACAAAAATTATAAACTTTTAGGGTCACAATTATGTTACACTAACCTCATTGTATATTTCAAATGCATTATCTTAGCTAATTATAATAAGTTATACCAGCTATTTTTATTTTATTTTGTTTTGTTTCTTATATTTGTTTGACCAAATTTGATGTTTTTGCCAGACATCTTTTTTATACCCGACATAATTTTATGTTATATTGTGGGTGTTAATTTTTTAGAGCCCCTACGTAATATATCGAATTATATTAACCTTTCATTAGAGCAATTACGAAGCCATTTGATACATACTCCGTATATATCAACAATAATTAATGAGCTATTTAAATTTAAAGCTGCTTATCTGGACTTTGTTAAGTAAAGTTAAAGGAAAACTGTACGAAATCTTTTGCAAATCTTCATTGTCCTCGAAAAAGAAACATAAAGTATCAAATACAGCTAATTCAAGGAGAAAAAATGGTAGTTTCATCAGCATATCACATGGGTAAAACATATTAAACAACGTGGTAAACACCACGCAAAAAGCTATTAAAACCCATTGCGGGATTGAGCTCATGAATCCTTCCATCAATCATGCTACGAGTAGATATGATTCTTCAGGAGTACTTGAAAAAAAACCCAATATGGGAATGAGAATGTTCTCAATTCACGTCCTTCTGAAGTTTAAAATTGACGCCCAAATTATACCTACTAATTAATGAACGATATTCGAGTCCTTGATATATTACATGGTTTCCTTAAACTTGTTATTTGATGTCATCATAAAGCTAGTTGAAGGTTTTTTACAAGTTCTGTTGTTGTCATACAGAAGTCATCCTCAATCTGCACAAACAAAAGAAAGAAGAACCGACATTTAGAGGTTGTTACAATTATCACTAAATCATTATTTATACAAGATAAAAAACTTGTATGTGGTTTCCTTTTATATGAGATAAGAAAGATCATATTTCTAAGCAAAACCAAATTATATATACTTCCCGGTTAAATATAGTTTGATGTGAAGCATTAACTTAGAAGTTACGTTATAATTTCCCTCAGAAGGTGTCATGATCAAGATTTTAGAACGAATTTATATACCTGAGCAGTTATACCGATAAGAAGGGTGGTCTTAGCAAAGGGCATGGAACTGCAACTGATGATGGACAACCCAAGTTTCTGCATATGATCTAGTGCTTTTGTCAATGAAGAAATGTTATCATGGCACTTAATAGACACTAGAACACTGCTTCCTGACATCCGCACTTCGATTTCAGGAGATGTCTTGTAAGGTGCAGTGCTCTCTTCAGAGTTTGTGTCATCCGACGAATAATATTGATCATCACTAGCACTACGCCTAGATCTCTTTACATAAATAACAGACTCTTGTACATGTTTTCTCTTAGTACTTGGAGATCCCTCGAGCTCCTTGACCCGATCTTGAAGTTCTTTTATATATTTAGTTGCATCTTCCAACACAGATGCCTTATCCATCTACGCAGAGGAAAGGTGATAGCCGTCAGTTCATTCACATTCTCCCAATATATAATTAATGAGTTATAGGATAAATACAACATGATTGAAAACTCAGACAATATGTCGAATAAATTAAAAGGTTTTTAGGTAGATTAGTACCTTCGTTAGGTTAGGAATGATGGCAGACAAAGAAATGAAGTGTCGGTTCAACTTTTCTCTTCTCTTCCTCTCTGCCAAAACATGATCTTGTGCCTGAAGTGGATTCCTGAGGATGGTTGGAACCTTTATGGCACCAGGAAGCGGATCAGAAAATTGGAGGATCTCGCTTTTAGGTTTTAGATCTCCAAAAGATATAGTAAAAGTATTGGATGAGGGAAGAGTAGTAGCAACAAGGGTATCTGGACTTGGAGAACATTTATCAATGCTACTACTCTTTTCTTGATAGTTAGGAATTTCGATCTCGAGCTGTGGAGCCTGGAAAGATTGATCGATAAACGTCATGTTTTCGGCGTAGCTTTCTGGGGAGAATGAATCAAGGCTTGTATCACAAAGTCTGCTCATCTGATCATAATTCATGAACCCTGGATCTTCTATTTCCTACAATATAGATCCATAACACGATCAACAAACAAATAACTTAATTAAGAATATTTACTTCTTTCCTGGTAAGTTTACAATTATTTAGCAATTTACTATTTTGTTACTTACCATTTCTGATAGCCATGCCGGTGACATATTCATCACTTCTTGCTAGATTAATAAGCTCACTAAAATCTTCTTTTGCCGTTAGAAAAAAAGTAAAAAGAAACTCGGGATATTAATATGTTCAACCCAAAGTTAAGTAACCTGCAAGTATACAACCAGACCTCATTATATCTATCAAAAACAACTTTAATTTAATCTTAAATCGAGAGTTTTAGTGAGACTGACGAGAGAAGGTGATATACCTTTGAAAAGATAAGAATATTTCTTCTGGAATTCTTATTGGTGATTAAAATCACAGATTCCTTGGTGTTATATATTGTAACCTGAAGACAAATTTAACATTGTTTATTCATTTTAGGCACGTGTAAATAGAAATTCCTGGCCGGTCTTTATATATGAACGGTGTTTCTTCTCACTTGCTTCCAAAAACGTGCCTCTTTTTACATAAAATTTTTATTACTATGTTCTTAAATGTATGGTCAAAGCAATTAAGCGTAAAGGACCAATCATACGCTGTGGAGACTGATATTCTAAGCAATGTTAGTTTAAAACAATACTCCAGTATATTTTGGACTACATTTTTGACCTTATTAATCTAGAAATAAGATCAAATCCATATCAAATTCAAGTGCTAACACTTATAGGAGAGAATTATATTAACTAGTCAATTTTTTTAACAAGGTTTTCGAACATAAAATTTACCTTGTTTGAGTCGAGCTTGCATAATTATTCGCACCTATTGATCTAGGTGTTCTCAGCTCTCTCGTTTCTTACTTGACCAAGTTCAAGCATAGGTGTTTTAAGCTTTCCCACTTTTTTTTCTCTAATTATAAGATGGAGTGGTTATTCCTTTTGTTCAATTATAAGTGCCAATAAGTTTCTCGATAATTATAAAGACGCATAACAATGTTAAAACCTATTTCCTCTTCATTCATACTTAATTATCAAGGTTAGCATTCTGTACACGTTTATGGGTACAAAATTGTTTTTACACAGTTTCAAAGACATAAAAAAAGAGCGATGCTATACATATATTCCTAAATTTTCTTCCTAACCACAAATGTATTTACATGTGTGCTTCACTCATTCTCACACTTCATCTAGACCTTTGATTATCACACTTGTCAGCTTCATAACAGGATTATTAAGAATATTATTTTTGGGATTAAATATCATATTTCATAAGTGTTGTAGCAAAGGTTATTTAGTATTGGATATTTTTTCATTTTACTTATTATTATTATTATTATTATTATTATTATTATTTTCAAAAAAATGCGAGGTACAAACCTAAGAGCATAATTTTGGTTTTGAAACAAAACGTTAGTCCTTTGTTATATTCAAGGTACTCTTGACTATGGTTTACATTTGTATCGATCCACTGCTAGTCGACTTCATATGCACGATCCCCTACGCGGTACAACAAGTTTGCCTTCATATGCATGATCCCTACGACGTTCATATGACAGCCCTTAAACGCATTCTTCGTTATATTCAAGGTACTCTTGACTATGGTTTACATTTGTATCGATCCAATGCTAGTCGACTTGTGTCCTATACGGATGCAGATTGGGCCGGTTGTCCCGACACATGAAGATCAACATCGGGGTATTGTGTTTTCTTGGGCGACAATATTATCTCTTGGTCATCCAAACGACAACCCACTTTATCCCGATCTAGCGCCGAGGCCGAGTACAGAGGGGTTACCAACGTGGTCTCGGAATCGTGTTGGCTTCGCAATTTACTTCTTGAACTTCATTGTCCCATCACCACAGCTACCTTGGTCTATTGCGACAATGTAAGTGCTATTTTTCTCTCGGGAAATCCTGTTCAACATCAACGAACAAAACAGATTGAAATGGACATTCATTTTGTTCGTGAAAAGGTAGCACGTGGAGAAGTTCGCGTTTTGCATGCTCCTTCTCGTTACCAAATTGCGGATATCTTTACTAAAGGTCTACCACGAGTTCTCTTTGATGACTTTCGTGCCAGTCTAAGCATCCGACCACCTCCTGCTTCGATTGTGAGGGTGTGATAGAATATCCGTATATTTGTAAAATATTTGTAGTTATCACTTAGTATCTTTTGTTTGCTTATCATTCCTTATTGATATGAATGTTAGTCACGTATTGTACATTATATAAACCCTTGAGGTTAATGAGAATGATCAAGTGATTAAACTCTTTCAGTTTTGTAATATGTTAAAGTCTAATGAACTAAAATTGGATTTAACAACATGGAATAATATGATAAACGTGTTCTCACAAATTGTTGGGTTTCGACACTAATGGGTTTGGTTTCGTGTGTTTCAACAATACGTGGTTGTCGGTGGTACAGAGGTGGTTGGTTTTGGTGTGGTTTGAAGGAACAATTTAAAGATAGAGAAATTGATTAGTCCCAATAAATAGTAATTTTGATAAACAGAAATATATTTCAATAATTTAGGAGAACTCTGGTCGTATTAGGGAATCACGATGTGCATATAAGTATATAAACGGGTTATAACCCACCACCAAGGCACCAATGGGGGTTTAGAAAATGTCTGAATTACCAATTCTGAAAACAAAAGCGATAAACAAAACAACTTTACTGAGAATGAAAGTGATTCCGCATTCCCATACCCCAAACCAAACACATCCTTAGAAGAATATGTTCGTAATTTTTTGTAACATATTTCTACATTTTTTTAGTAAGGCAGCAATTTTATATAGAAAGCAAACATGAAGATACAAAACAACAACAAAAACAAGACTCCTCCTACGCTATACTAACAAACTACAAGCAGTAAAAACATAACTATAACGAAGGAGCCGTCAAAACCGCAACAATACGCCCATCGGAGAAAAAAAATAAATAAAAAATAAAAAATAAATTGAACGCTAAAAAATCTACGCATCATGCCAACCGTAGATCCCTAGAACTTATGATTTATAACATAATAACATATGATTTGGAGGAGAAAAAAAAATTCAATATAATTGACTTTGTTTTCATTTGTTTCCACTCATTATGAAACCTCTCCGAGAGATCAGGAAGAAGATCATCTATTCCGTGTAGGCAGGCGCAAGCAAGTGGCAAATGACTAGTCAACTAACAAAAAAGAAATGGCAAAAATACCAACGAGCATTACACTACATATTAAAATAACCAATTACAATTGATTACTATGTCGAAAGGGACACCTTCAAAACTTCATTTCCTCAACAAGTTGGTATTGCATGGGTTTTTTATTTTTACTTTTGATTTGATATAAATAATAGAAACCACTCTATGCAATTTATAGTAACTTTTTTGTTCTTACAAGAAATCCAAATAAAAATGGATAGAATCACATATTTACATCGTTAACATAAGCTCAATCCTGAGCCTTGTTGATGTAATTATCATATTATTTGATCACATAAATTACACTACAACATGAAGACATTTTAAATTTTATTCGGTTTCTTTTTCGTCATATCATTTTCGATTTACTAGACTAAGGGCATGTTTGGTAAAACTACCGTAAGCTGATAGCTATAAACTATAAGTTGATAGCTATTAGCTGATAGCCTTGATATTTTTTAATTTAATTCAAAGTGTTTGGTAAGATAACCGTAGCTGCAATTATAAAGCGTGAAATAACATAAAATTGCATGAATACTTAGATAATTTCACAAATATTTAAATAGAAAACCATTAAAACCTTATGGAACCACCAACAATGCTGAAGTAGTGATAGATGCTCGGATATCTTCAGAGACGGAGCCAGGAATTTATATTAAGGGGGGCTCAAAAATTTTTTTCGATAGTAACATACAATTCTTTGTTTTAGAAGCTCGTTAGTAACATAAAATTACGCCATGGATCGTTATCTACTTATTCACCAACCAAAAAAAGATAAATTAAAAAAAATTAATAAATATAGTTAATAAGTAAAACAGAAATTTTTTATTAATGGGACAAGGTTGTCATATAGATTTTGATATCTTTGTTTAATAATCTCAAAGAATATCGATTTAAAGTAAAAAAAAAAAAAAAAAAGAAAAAGAAAAAAATAAAATTAAGTTAGCTTCATGGTTTATCTCCATGCCACACGTAAAAGTTAATTGAATTGTATATTACACTAGTATATCAAAGATTCAAATATGCCGTATTGAATCATTTGTAGCAAACAAGGGTTAAAATTGTTAACTTTGTAAGTTCTACTGCACTAATCGGCAAGTACAAATAAATATTAGGAAGCAATTGACAACAATATGAACTTTAAGGGTGCTGTGTGACATTGGCCAAAATAATCATCTTCTTCCTCCACGTTCAAAACAAAACACCCTGTAACGTGCATTCATCCATTTTTTTTTTTTTTTGGATAATTAAAAACAAAACAATATCAAATTTATATTAGGAATGGATCAACTAGTTTTTTCTTTTTATATCACTTTATCATCATTTTTAATCTTAAACTTGATTAAAACACTCGATGCTTCCGTCGTTCACTCTGCACTTGCTGATATCCGGCCTTGAAAGGTGGGCTGGTTGGGCCAGTTGGGGGTGGCCGAGCACCCTCCAGCCCCCCTACTGGCTCCGTCCCTGGATATCTTCACATGAGGTCTTGGAATCAATCCTCACTGGATACAAATATTGAGAGTGGCTAGGGAAAGAGATAGAAACGATCACAGGATAACCCGGTTAGGGCATGTACATCTGAGTCAAATACTCGCTCTCCTTAAATAGCATGAACATGAAACGTCCTCATATGTTTACCCGTTTACCAATAAAAACCTCGTAGGAATGTAACCATAATGATTTGAAAACAGTCATTGATCTTTAAAAAATTCGACATTGAGTAAATATATAACATGATACACTAATACTGTAATTTGCTATGGAAAATTTGTATTCAAAGTAATATATCATGCAATATTACAATGCATGAACTGTATATCAATCGTAACTTTCTAACAGTGTTATTTAGGTTTTTCTTCTAATGTTACACAGTAATTATAGTTCTTTCAAGTAACATGCAGAATTTATTTCTTAAAAGTTATAAAGCAATATATATATATATATATATATATATATATATATATATATATATATATATATATATATATATATATATATATATATATATATATATATATATATATATATATATATATATAAGTAATACGGATTATTTATCACTACAAGAGGCAGTGGTGAAGTGTATAGAGTTCTGGATATATGAGAAAAAAATAAACAGATGATATAGAGGGCTTTTATGTAACTTAAATTCTAAAAAGCTCCATATTTGTAGAACGCTCCTTTATGGAATGTTTAGTTTTGAAAGTTCTTTTTGCATAATAAAAGCTACAATCTTGGCTATCCTAACAAGCCTATTTGTTTGCAAGAGCTTTTTCATTAAAATAACAAGCTAGTAGCTCCAAAAATAAAAAGCTTCATGCCAAATAGGCCCTAAAGCTGATATTTGAAAGTTTGTTTATAATCTAAACCTATACGTATAATAGACTCTTCTGTAAAAGATAACGTGACATGACAAGAATACCTTATATGGCATGTCATGTCATCTTTGCTAATAATCTTCTAACAGGTTATAAGAAATAAAACGGGTTGGAGGATCAAAACATAAAAATTGAAATATTTGCTGGGCAAAAGTTACATTTTTTCTTATTAATAGGTATTGTGCATAAAAAAATTACTTTAAAATCAGTTACTTACGATATTTAAGATGTAAAAGGATTCTACAATTTTTAAGGGTGTTTGGATATGGGTTTTCCCAGGTAGAAACAAATCTCATCTATGGTTTGGCTCAGGATTGCAACATAGTGATGAGTTGTTACAATATTTGTTATTGGTTGATGCGTTTTCTATTTCTTACGTGACTTTGATGAAAGAAAGCATTCCGAGAACACAAGAGTAAAAAGTAGCTGGATTTATAAGGATATTTTTTTTGGGTAAAAGGTCAACGACCCGGTAAATATATTACTCCAAAAATCATTTAAGTACAACGGATATGAGTGAATCACATATCTCAGCCCGTTACATAGGCGAAAAGCTTACATAACAAGATACTTCCTATTTTCTAAACAAGAAAAAAAAACCACTAACCACATGATAATAAAAAACTATGACAAAATATAAACTACTTCCTACGACCTTGGAGATTAAAGCCATACATGGCATTAAGGGCATCCAAATTCCCAGGAATGTCATAAATTTGCTTCGAATAATCATCATAGTCATCAAACTCATCTTCACGCTCATGACCACCACCAAAAAGATTTGTTGATTCGTCGAACGTGTTAAGAACCTCATCATCATCACTATCAGAAACCACAACATCACCCACCTTTGAAAATGGGTTATCCCTCTTAGTGGAAGAGGTAGACGGAACAGGATGACCATCATCATCCACAAGAGTAGCTTTCCCATCAATAAGTAGCTTTTTAAGCTTCCCAATTTTCTCAATTAGAGGAGTAGAACCAACTCCCTTTGTTCCCATTGAATCACTCACAAGCGGTTCTTGTGATGCATTACCGTTTAACGACTCATCCTTATTAACTTCCATTGTACGACCAGAATCCACATCCTTATTGTTGTCAATAGTAGGAACACCAAAGACATCCGTATCATCCATATTAAGAGCATCAAACTGGTTTGATGTAGAGATGTTCGTTCCACTAGAACTAGCCACATCAGAAGTCTTCTTCTTAGTGCCATCTACTTTCTTAGGTTCAGGAGGAGTCTTTTTGGGTTGATATTGAAAGTGCTTACCCACAACATGTTTAGTATACCCTCCTTGACCTGGATGTGTAGGACCTCCTTGCTTACCCTTTTTCTTTTTAGTGACAGTCTTGAAACCGTCATTAGCAGGCTTAGTAGGCTGAGCAGCAGGTACAACAACTTTTGGACACTCAACCATAGTATGACCAAAAATCTTACACTTCTCACACCGAGGAGGTTTCCACTCGTATTCAACCCTAATCTTCTCAATAGTCGATCCCGATCCATCAAGTAAAGGGATCTCAATAGTAAGGCTTTCCCTGAGCACCTCATCCGACTTCACTTCAATCATGCATCTAGCAAAACTACTACGGCCCCACGATTCCTTGCACATTTGGCTAGTAAAAGCATCTAACCTTTTAGGCGTTCCAATTAATGTTGCAAGAAGACTAAGGCCATCATCAGAAAACATAGCAAGAGGAACATCATGGAATTTAACCCACACCGGGATGTTGGTCAAATCCTCTTTAAGCAAATTAGTGTTCAATGTCCAGGGTTTAAGAATAATAGGGACATTTCTAATCAAGGACCGTTTTCAAGGACATCATCCACACCTTTCTTCGAATTGAACTTAAAGAAGAAGAACCCCTTTACATTCATCATTACCCTTTGTAATCCAAACTTAGCCCACGCATTGCGTACATAGTAGTCAACAATAGGAAAAGCAAGGCGTTGGCCAAGAAAATACCCATACAACGTATTCTCAAACCTATTGTTTACCTCTTCAACCACTTTCATAGGCACAGAAAGATCTACACCATTAGATTTCTTGCTACATTCCAGCCTACGGAAATTAGATATGTGTTTCTTAGGTTCATTAGAAGTAGTACTCGCATATGATGTAGACGGTTGCTTCAAATCAGCCCCGCTTACCTTATCAATACCAACAACCCCATGTGAATTCGTATCAACCATTTCAGTACTAGGGGCATGGTTAGCAGCCCCATGTGAATCAATGGTAGGAGATAAGCTCAATTTTCCAGCCACTTTAGCAACATTAACTCCATCACCTTCAGGAAGATTACAATCATCACCATCATTAACCCCTGAAGGAGATGCAAGTGGAACCGGCTCCACTTGCTTAGGCACATCTTTAGCGGAATCTGTTGCAACCTCCACGTTCAAAGTGACACTATTAGGGCTCATTGTTGAGGCTGAACTCAACTCACCAAAGCTAATAGTGGCTGCAGCATCCTTATTACAAGCAACACCAAGTGAAACCGGCTTCACTTGGTTTGGTGTAGCATCATTGGTCACGTTAAGTGCTGGGAATTCAAAAGGTTTAAGGTATTCATCCGCATCAGCCTTTGACTCCCCAACACCACAAACCACGTTACCATTCGTACCACCAATAGTATTAACATCATCATGTAGCATAGAGGAACTTGGTACATGCAACGAATCCCCACTACTAACAGTAGCATTCAATTCATCAATATTCACATTAACATCATGCTTGTTTAGAAACCCTTTATTCATCTCTCTCAATCCCACGTACAACAAACCAATCCAAACTCAAACAACCAAAACCCTTAGAACAGCAGATCACACTTCGAAAAGAAAACAAGAATAAACATACAACTGATCAGCAACAGTAACGATTAAAACCCTAGTTTACAACTAGGGTTTATAAGCAATAAAGGATAGTAGTCAACCCATAATGAATATCGATTCAATGAAGCCAATGATTAGGAATTAATAGCAATTAATGAATCGACTAGACAGAAAACGTAAGATATTTATAAGGATATATATTATTGTTGTTTAGATCATTTGTTGGAATGTGGTGATTTTTAGGATGCTGCATTCTGATAGAAGTGGTAGATGGTCCATATAATTCCTATAGTTTGTCTTCATTTGATGAGTATTATACATGTTTGAAAAATAATTATTACTCGCGGTGCAAATTTATATGTACGGGAAAGTTTTAACTTTAAATGGTTATTTATTTACTGATTTGGAGATTGGAAAGCTTTTTTCAGAATAGTGATCATAGCAGTCCTGTAGAACATGTCCCTCGGAATGAGCAAACTACTCCAGATCAGAAGTCGGCAACATAATAAAAATCCACATATTAAGAACACGTACACATTTGTTTAAAAAGTCTCGAATTATTTTTGAGCATAAATTGATCAATATTCTAATAATTGTGTTTGTAATCGTATTTAAATATTATCAATAATTTGTGTAACTATAACAAAATTTGTTGGTGGGTCAACCCGAAACTTGCCTAGCCCGTTTTGAATCATATCAGTTTGACCCATTACCAAATTATCATGTGATGCTAAATTGCTAATTCCTTTTTGGATGCTATGCAGTGATGCCCCATTACTCGAAGAACATGGCCTTTGGTTGCGGACATCAAGTATTCAAGTATTGTTCTTTTTTAGCAATAACAATTAACTTCAGAAACTCTTATTAACTTTTGTTTTAATTTTTTGGCATTCGACACATGTCATGAGTGTGGAGAAACACTTCAGTTGTGCCCGATTGGCAGGAGTTCTTGATTAATCCGAACAGATGTTTTGGGTTCTGGTGGTAGTCATGCAAGCTTAGTTTTTCTAATTTTTATAGTGTGGTATTGTGGTGTAACACACACCCGATAATATTTTGTATTTGATACTTTTATAATATTTTTAAGGAAGATATGTTGTTCCCAAGTAAAATCGTTTGTATCATGGATATCACGGGCCTCGATTCTAGTACATGTACATATAACTACTGGTGCCAAAAAGGTGGTATACTAGTATAGCACTATAATATTTGGATATAGAGAATAATGTTCTCCCACTATAACTAATACTTGTAGATTATACCAAGTGTAATGGTGACTGTCATATGTTCTTCATCCTCGTTGTCACATCATTTTTTTTAAAACAAATTTATGATCTACTTGGGATAATAAGGAGAGTAGGAGACCAATGACAACACTAAAACTATACACAAAAAACAATAAATAAACACACCCTGACACACAACACACACGAACAACTCGTTCAAGTTTGTGTTCGATTCAACTAAAATATACACAAAAAACAATACATGTACTTTGACTTCCGTTGCAAACTTATGTGTTAAATGTCCAATGTATTTTACATAAGTTTGAAATTGGGGTGTTATACCTATCTTCTCACAAACTTAAATCTGATGAAATCTTTTTTTCTCCTGCTAGTGGAGGAAGACCTCCTAGGGATAAGAGACATAGGGTTAAAGATAGAGCCAAAAAAGGATCTTTCGTGTATAATCCTGCAAAGTTGGCAAAACTACTTTAGTGTTGTTTTTACTTGGCATTAATTGGATTTGAGACCTCTCACTTATTGTTGATAATAGTTACAAGACCTTTGTTACTAGGCCGTCTATGAGTTTCTTAATGTTTAAAGTATACCGTTTATGTTTAAATGTTATTTATGTGTCACAATAACAATTTTTGATCTTTAACTTTACATCCAAAAAAGCATATTATCCGAAAACCTTATATAATTTGTGATAGAGATGCATCTAATATATAGATAAGTTCCTTAAATATGCCTGAAGTGATCTCTGATACGCCCGTGGTTGATGAGGGACAGCTATCCCGACATGGCGTGTTGAATAACTATCGTAGTTTATTTATTATGTTTTATTATGATAAGTGTTGGGGTCATTGTTTAAGATATGTCTTGAGTTATGTTAGGATAAGTCTTATGTTTATGCGAGTTATCTCATAAACTAGTATTTAAGGTGTCATAATGTTATGAATCAATCAATCAAAGTTTAAGATAAATAAATCTCTAATTTTTCTCTCTATTTTCTTAAGGAGCCCGCACACGCTAAAAGTGGTGCCTTATCCCGATACAACCCCTAACCGGGTCGTATCAATTGGTGCTTTCATTGAGAGCTCTCGTTGAGAGGGCTTCCGATTAGGATTCAAAAAAAAAAAAAAAAAAATGTTCATCGACATTGTTCATTCAGAGCACTATTCATCATCGAGAAAAAAAACTTTTTTTTCTTCTTCGAGCTACTATTTATGGCATCAGGTGGCAGCGATCGAAATGTAGAATACGCATTATCTAAGTTATTGCAAATGGGTACGATGTCCGAATATTGAAGTGAGTTTGAGATACTTAT
This sequence comes from Artemisia annua, assembly GCA_014162995.1. NCBI lineage: Eukaryota > Viridiplantae > Streptophyta > Magnoliopsida > Asterales > Asteraceae > Artemisia > Artemisia annua. The sequence continues at coordinate 91,633 of LBNU01019300.1, forward strand.
AAATCGAGTAACGGGGATTTCTGAATCTTTACTTACATCGTTTTATATCTCCGGACTTAAACTGACGTTACAAATAGAACTGTTAAGGGCAAAGCCTACAACTGTAGGAGAAGCCTTTTCCTTAGCCCATATAGTCGAGGCTCGTTTTGAGAAAATTGCAGAGAAGGAGAAAGAGCATATAATTGAAAAGAAATCAGATACCATTCCATCATATTACAAAGTGAATTCGCTTCACCTTAGGTTAAAGGGTCCTTAGATGTTGATGAGGTTAGAAGCGCGATAGACGGTGTTTTTGACATTGGTGAGAGTTTGGTTGTTATTCTACAGTGGGTACTGACCAGCACATCAAGGAGATTGCTATTATTGGTAACTTTTGAAAACATGGATGTTGCCATGGGAATGGAAGCTAAAATTCAAATAAGAACATGAGATCCCGGAATCAAGCTTTATTTTAGACAACACCTTAAGGGCATGGTGATTTTGAAGGAGTGGGGAGTGATACGCCCGTGGTTGATGAGGGACAACTATCTCGGGATGGCGTGTTGGATAACTATCGTAGTTTATTTATTATGTTTTATTAGGATAAGTGTTGGAGTCATTGTTTAAGATATGTCTTGAGTCATGTTAGGATAAGTCTTATGTTTGTGAGAGTTATCTCATAAACTAGTATTTAAGGTGTCAAAATTTTATGAATCAATCAATCAAAGTTTAAGATAAACAAATCTCTAGTTCTTCTCTCTATTTTCTTACGGAGCTCGCAAATGTTAAAAGTGATGCATTATTCCGATACAACCCCTAACCGGGTCGTATCAATCCGATACTTGATAAATTTCTTATTTTTAACAGAAAAGGACAAACCAACTTACTAGAGAATGCTATGTTTGTATTGTTAACACTATCTTCTGTATTAAAAAACTTAGTTGAACCATTATCCTACATGTTCCTTGCCATTTCCAATAAACATGGGGATTTAGTATTTGTTTTTGTGGCTCTCGTAATATTAAAAATACAACCGTCCACTAGTTCTAACTTCAAACAACAGCAAAGAGCCGTTTGATAAAATAATACTATTATGACATTTGACAATATATTGTTGCACAAACATTAAAATTCCCAAAAAATACTAAAAAAAGGGATTAAGTTGAAATATGCATTTCTGTTTATGTAAAGGTTCATAAAATAAAAAATATGATGTCTAAAGATTTGCAAAAGGAAATTTGCATTTTTGTAATCTAAGATGATGACATTTATTGTAAATTTAACTTACCTTTATAATATATTGTTAAAACTATGATTTTTAGTTTAAATGCTAAGATTAAAATAATGTACTTTAATATATTAAATCTATAAATATGTTTTGCCTGTTAAATGTCTGACGTCAAGTGCAACTATGTTTGTAGCTTCTGCAACTAGTTATAAGTAATCCAATCTTTTTACTAATGATCAACGTTTATGGTGAACAACTCTTTTTATTGATGAATAATTATTTTACATCTATGAAGACAACTATTTTTATTGATAAACAACTCTTTTTATTGATAAACAATTTTTTTATCGATGAACGATGTTTGCGATGAACAACTTTTTTTAATTCATAAACATCACATATAATAATGATTTTTTTAAATTAATTTATCTATTTACATAAAAAAAAAATTCTATAAACAACTATTTTATTGACTAATAACGCTTATGATGAACAACTTTTGTTAGCACGCTTTTCTTATTCAGTCATGAACATCTTGTAACACAATTTAAGTTTCAAGATCATTTTTTTTTTAAATAATAATTTTCAGAGTTTAATCATTTTAACTTACAACTTCTGATCAAATTTTAGAAGTTTTACTGATGAAAAACATTGGCGATGATGAACAAACTATTTTATAGCTAAATTACATTTATTGTTGAAGGTCCACTAATCACATTCATATGAACAAATTATAAAGTATAAAATATATACAATTTTTTTTTCACGTATTCATAATTATCATCTACAGCACACCATTATTAAAAAAGAGCGGCTTGGATCAGTGGCGGAGCTAGAATAAAATTTGTGGGAGGGCCGAAACAAATTTTTTTTCCGAAAATACATTAGATGGGAGGGCCGAGGTGAAACAAAAAAATATTTAACACATGAAATCGCGAAAAATTACATTAACGGGCTTAGGCCTAGGGGGGCCGGGACCCTTCCCGGTCCTCACTAAGCTCCGCCCCTGGCTTGGATCAAGTGGTTAGTATCTTTGTGTCTGGAGACAGAGGTCAAGGGTTCGATCTTCACCATTGAAAGGCCGGTTGTCTTTTTCTACCTTTGATAGAACCGGAATTAGCACATCTACCTTAAGTAGGGGTAAGTATGTCTTTATTTCAACCTCCCCATACACCGTGAAAGATGGTATTAAGACCTATAAAATGTGGAAGGCTATTTTGTGAGTTACTTCTATACCATTATCACCACCTAGTACACTTCCATCACCCGCAATAGGCACCATCACCATCATCCACACTCGCGCGCACCCCCCTCCCTCCCCTCCCCCCAACAATATTTTGGAAACCACTAGATCCGACAGTAACCTCCAATTTCCCGAAGACCACATAGGCTTATTTATTTATTTATTTATTATTTTTTATTTGACTCTAGTGTGAGGGTGATAATTGGGTTTTAAATTCGTGGGTTCTTGTGATTCACATACGCAAACACAAGCATATATGTAATTGGGTATTTTTATTTTTATTTTCTATCCTATCTTGAAAAACCTAAATCAATTTCAAAATTGTAGTTTTCTATTATTTTTTGACATTGCTGGTGGCTGGTGGCTCTCTCGATGGTGCCGACTCAGTGGTAATTGATTGCGGCCGATTGAGAAAAGTAGGTTTTGTTGGTGGTGTTAAAGAACATTGATATTTTGTTATAATGTGTGTTAGATTTGTAGATTTGATTGTCGTAAACTTGTATAGAGCATACCCATATCAACAGACATTTCACATAAAGAAATTCAATTTTCAAATGTCAAATGATTATGGATGGTGGAAAAAGGAAAAAGAAAATAGAATACAATACATGAGATTGATGGAACATACATGACACACGTGTGCAGGGACGGTACCAGAAAAACTTTCAAGAGGGGGCAAAAGTTAAAAGTAGGTNAAGCTATTCGACTTTCAGGTTCAAGGCAGTTCGAGGAAGTAATCCATTTTGTGGATTTGTCTAAGTGTTTTACATGTTTTTTTCTTTTCATGGTTGTTCTAGTAGTTGGTAGCTAGTTGATCGTTTATGGCATGTCGTAAATGATCTAGTGGTTGTTCAAGCGTTTGCTTGAGGTTAATGTGGTATTTCAGCCACATTCCATTGTACTTTAAACGTTTCTTTGGTTAATATATTTTGCCAGGGTGGAGATCCCTTTACCCAAAAAAGTTAAAAGTAGGTACCAGTTGGGTCATTCAGTAACTCAACCTTTGTTGCTATAATGAAATTGAATTTACTTTTAATGAAAGTGAATTTTTCGGTATTTGTTTGCATGCGAGAACCAAAACTAAGAATTGATGATGATATGCATAGTATTTAGCACATGCGTACTTTTTATGATCGATATTAACACAAGTTGTTGATGCAAAAATAAAAAGGTTGGATAATAAAAATTCACAAAAATCTATAGAAGTAACACAAGAATCGAACATTATATCTCAACGAAAGTGCAAATGTCCTTAACCACTTGACTGAGATGCAACTATTAGACAAATTTTCACAGTTTATTTACCCATTTATGGGGGCAAAATGAAATTCTCTGATTAATCGACATTACTAGAGTGAACTTTGTGGGGGCAGTTGCCCACACTGCCCCCATTGTGGTACCGCCCCTGCACGTGTGAGTGAAATTTTATGTTTGAAATGTGTGTGAATGTACTATTGCTCATTTGTATACAGAGATTAAAGGCGTGCTAAGGTATTAAGGGGTAAGGAATGATAATAGTAATGATTAAATGTTGTTGGTTTGCTATAATGCAATGGACCATTACTTAGTATTGGGCAATCCACCATTCCCCTCTAATTTAAGGGTAATGAAATGAGTAATCACTTTTATGCTATTTTTCTTCCTTCCTTTTTTTTTCCCTCCTCCATATCCGCTCACACGTTTCAATTCTTCAACTTTCTATCTGTTTATTATATATTAATTATTTTGTTTAATTTTATCATACAAAAATAACATTATCTTTTCACTTCCTAAAAAATAAACTTCGTATATTACTTCGTATAATTTTGGTTACATGTGCTGATTTGTTGCATCACAGCCTTTATGGTCATGTATGTTTTAGAAACAAATTATTTGTTTGATATATAATGATTAAGTGAACACAGAAATTTCATAAATAACAAAAAATACAAATTTTACATACAATATTGTTATTTTGTATAGTTTATGTTAATACTCAAAAATTATTGTACAATAATTTGAAGGTGCTCATATTATCAACTAAAATGATTAATGTACAAAGTATCATGGTTAAGGTGGCTTTAAAAATATTTCAAAATAGTTTATTTATAAGAAGTGGGTTATTGTTTGCACATTATTAACCAAGCACAATCAATTATAATGGGAATAACCATTATTTTCCTTTAGTATTCCTATTTGTTAATCCTATTGCTATTACCTAAAATGAACCAAGCACACTCTAGTATTCCCATTTGTTATTCCTATTACCATTATTTTCCTTTAGTATTCCCATTTGTTATCCCTATTACCGTTATTTTCCTTTAGTATTCCCATTTGTTGCATGACTTTTCATTTGATCAACTCTTCAATGACATAAACGATAAGAGTTTAAATATCTGGACACCTGGACTTTGTTAAGTAAAATTAAAGAGATTGTATACGTAATCTTGGGCAGATCTTCATTAACAGAAACGTAAACCATAATATGATACCACTACAATGAGGCGGAAATGGTTATTCATACACATATCGCAAGGTTAAATCAATGAACATGGTCAACCTCGCAAAAAGAGAAAAATAAAAAACCCATTGTGGGAAACTGAAGAAATATCCATCTTTCACCAAGCTAGAGTAGGAAGAAATTATCTACCAAAAACTTATTACAAATTGAGCTATGGTAGTTATACTTCTTCTGGAGTACACGAAAAAACCCAACCATGGGATGAGAATGCTCTCAACTTTCCTCCCTCTGAACTAAGTAAATGGCATGAAAACTGAATAGTTGACGATTTTTAAATGCTTGGAGAAAGGAAAGATAATTATCTAGCTTCAATTCATATGATTGTTGAAGGTTCTTCACAAGTTCTGTAGTTGTCATAGAGAAGTCATCCGCAATCTGCAACAATTAAACGATATAGGAACCACACATTTAGAGTTAAAATTATTTTTGACGAGATTGGAAATATTATATTTTGAAAAGAATTAATCTAGATGAATGATCAAGAACTATACCATATTTTTATTTCATGGTATTGTGATTGCAGGCTTTATAAATTTTTTGTACCTGAGCAACAATGGTGATAAGAAGGTGGGTATTAGCAAATGGCATGGAACTGCTGCTGACGATGGATAGTCCAAGCTTTTGCATCTGAGTTAGTGCTTTCATAAAGGAAGAATGATTTTTATGGCACTGAATACTAACTGTCAGAGTGTTTCCTAATATACACGCTTCGATCTCAGGAGTTGTCTTGCAAGGTGCACTACTCTCTCCAGAGATCATTGGTTCATCGCACAAATAATATTCATCGTCGCTAGAACTAGGTCTAGATCTCTTCATGGAAATAACATATTCTTGATCAACATTCTTTCTTTTATTATTTTCTAGTGTTCCTTCGAGTTCCTTCACGCGACCTTCAAGTTCTTTTATGTAATTTGTTGCATCTTCCAACATAGATGCCTTATCCATATAAAACACGTAGTATTAATGTTAGTTCATTTATAATTTCATGATGAGTATGGTGATAATAAGTAATTAGAATTGCATTGATCAAGTAGAAAACAATCGGTTTCTAAAGAGTGTGATAGTGTACCTTCTTAAGGTTAGGAAGTACGTTGGACAAAGTAATGAAGTTCCGGTTCAACTTTTCTCTTCTCTTCCTTTCCGCCAACACATGATCCTGTGCCTGAATTGGGTTCCTGAGACTGATTGAAACCTTTGTGTTATGGGCGGCTTTATACCCAAGCAAGTCATGAAACTGGAAAGGCTCATCTTTCGGTTTTAGATCTCCAAACGATATGGTAAAAGTATTGGATGATGGAAGATTGGTAGGAATAAGGGGTTCTAGAGTTGTGGAGATTTTGTTAATAGTACTACTACTATTTTCCTGATGGCTAGGATTATCTACTTCAGACTTTTGAGTCTGAGAAGTTTGATTGATAGTCGTCGTCTTTTCTGTATAGATCTGTGAGTAAAATGAATCAAGAATAAAGTTATCAATATCTTCGTAGAGTATGTTCATCTGATCATAGCTCATGTATCCTGGATCCTCCATTTCCTGCAATATAGATTGGACGCAAGCAATTAAAACAAATAAATGAAGAATACATACAAGTCAACGATATTAAGAACCCTATCTGTGTTGCTTACCAGTTCTGCTAGCCATCCCTGTGACATATCCATCTCTATCTGAGACCTTGATTATTGATTATCAGTGATAATAGATCTTTGTAAAATTTCTTGTTGATTCAAATGAATAAATCCTTAATGTTTATATAGCAACCTGAAGACTTGATTTATCATTAATGTTGTTTATTCAGCACAAGCATGTGTAATTTGAGCATCGTGCCAATTTGCCTAATATTTTAATTATAGTCTTCGATATGATGTATGGTCAAAGCAAATGCACGTAAGGACCAATCACATGTTCTGGAAGTCCTTGAGTCACAATTCGGATGACCTCGAGTGGGGAGTACGTAGGTTACTATGGTTTGAAACTCACGTACCATAATTTTATTACACGCACATGGCCCAAGCCCGGGTGTGACCTTTGGGTCCGTTAGGGTTTTTAGGGTTTCTAGTAGGTTCTATGTAATTGGAATATAAATACCGTATTACAATATCTCCTACGGGGTTTGCATTATTTAACATGGTATTGGAGCGAGTGTGATCCTCAGACCTGGGTGGTTAAATTGAGTCGCCTTTTTTATGGCACCCCGTCAAATCTAGACGCCGCTGTTATCTCTTTTCCAAAATAAAAAAATATAAAAAAAAATGTTTGCTTTTATTTTTTGTTTCGTTGCTTCTGCTTTTGTTGTTGCTGGATGGTGAAGATTAATCTCCGCTTACTGTCGGATATCTTCGTCAACAAATATGATATTTGCTTTTGCTGCTGCTTGAAGAATTGCTTCCGCTTGCTGCCGGAATTCTTCATCAACAAATTATGTTTTTATTGCTTTCATGTTTTTTTAGTTTTGTAATACAATATGAGCTTTGGCGATTTCGCTGCTCGAATTCGGGAGAGTATTAAACGCAGATGGCCCAAGCTTGATTGTGAGCTTTGGGTCCAGATTTTTAGTAGGTTCTATGTAATTGCAGTATAAATACCGTATCAATAATACAATATCTCCTACGTGATTTATATTACTTAACAAATTTTACTATATATGGTTGACATATAGAATCAAAAACCTAACAACAAAACTAATACCACCACACTACCATAGAGATCACATTTGAAAATTTACTTTGTTTCAAGTATCATCTTTTAGTTTTTTACTTATCTCTTAAACTATTTATGACTACATATTACGCGGGCCGAATTACTAAACAAGTAATCTCTCATAAGTACTTGGTTTGAATGCTGCATATCTTTTACTCCGTTTTTTTTCTTTTTTTTTTTTTTTTTTTTTTTTTTTTTTTTAAATTTTTTTATTTTCAAAAAAAAAAAAAAAATGGCATTAAACAGCTTTTGCAGGTTTTGTTTCTTTTTGTTTTATGTTGCTAGTTTTTGAGGAACTGCGATTGACTGATGTTTATTTGAGTTTGAGTCATAAAATAAGGTGCAGCCACATAACTTAAGTGTATCAAATTAAATGTATATTAACCAAAGTTGGCATACTAGAATTGAAACAACACATATATGTAGCACTCGGGCTGGGTTGTGGGTTATAACATATCAAACCCCCAGTGAGTTTATAACAAGAATTCAAAATCTAAGAACTTTAAAATGTAAAACTTAACCGTAACAATGCCAATACAAGACGTTAATGGGACTATCACGAATACAATAGACTTAACCATTCAAGGTGTTCCATTCATCTTAGAAAACGATCGAGTTACATTATATGGGTTGTCAACTGATTGCATGAGTAAAGCACGACAGGTTTAAGGTTTGTAATTCGAAACAATCAATTAAAAAGGTCATTTCCGTTGATATCAACACCAACTCTAAGCCTAATCATAATAACTTTACTAATTATATAATCTTCAAGTAACAGATAAAACAGATAATCAGTACATAGGAACATGCACCAGCACCACACGTAAGTGTTGAAACAATATAATTGGTGACATTTAATTATGCATCTAATATCATGCATCAGCTCCCCAAATATGCTCCACTGGATCACTGATGATGTTTAATTATTTTATCCTGTTTCATTGAAAAGGACAAAACGAACTATTCGAAAAGTTATAGTGTTACACCCTTTTTCTGTATTGTAAAAAGAAAGTTATCTGTTACATTTTAAAAGTTGAACTGACCCAACTTGTCAGCTGTTCCATGTTAGTATTTCCAAAGAAGATGGTGATTTAGTATTCGGATTTGGGTATCACGTAAATTAAAATATAACTACCACTAGGTTCAACAGCAGCAAAGCGCCATTTTGATCAATTAGCTTACTTTAAAAATTCCTTATCTTGACAGAATCTCAAGATATATTCCTCGAAATTATAAGAAACAATATACGTTTCTTAAATAGATCTGCCTATCTGTATTATGTCATACGAATTAACAAAGGGAATAAAATCTGTTCCCAAATCTACAGTGAATCATCCATATATGGCATCAAATGGATGTCTAAAAAATGCCAAATAATTATTGTGAAATAAACCAAACCCTTCGACAAATGAAGAGACCTTTTGAGTTGTGTTATAAAATTAGGGTTTTGCTAACTTTTGACCAGTGTTACGGATTAATCTGTTTATAAAAAGAATGTTTGATTTCATTCAAGTGAAATCATGTTCAAAAATAGTAATTTATAAGTTCATTTAAAGTGTATTTACTGTATTTTTTGTTAATTAAAAAAGTTTGTGTTCATAAACTACACCTTAAACTTTTTTAAGTGAGCACTTGTTAGCAAAATCCTGCAAATTAAACAAATATAAGATAGAATATATTTAACTAGGTTTCCATTTTAAGTTATACTTACAAACAAAGACAAGGGATCTATTAACACTCGAGTATTAATGATTTCACATACAGCTATATTGATATTTGGTTATAATCTCCACTTTTTGTAAAAAGCAACGCTGCAAGAAAAATCATCTATACCGATAGAACAAATATCGTCACAAGTGGTATCATATTTGACGCTAAAGTTGCTTAGTGACCAACTATAGTCCCGTCACTATTTCAATTAAAGAGCAAAATAATATATATTTTTTTGGGTAAAGGGTTTTTCCGGTAAATTTATTACTCCAAAAAACAGTTAAGCACAACGAGTGTGGGTGAATCTCACATCTCAGCCCAAAACTAGGCGAAAACAAACGCACTAACTATGCTTCAAACCTAAACTATCATAAGACTGACATGCCACACTTATGAGATCTACTGCAAATGCTAGGTGTAGTGCATTGTTTAATGTTAAACATGAGCGAAAGTGTTATGTAAATGTGATCAGTGGCACCACTGTCACATACCCAAGCATATTTGATATGTGCAATGCAAGAAGCAATGAATAAGTATCTACTTGCAGTTAGGATCTTTGGGCCAGTTGTTCTTTGATTGTTTTGTAACATCAGCATAATCTTGTTCAATTGATTCTGCAATCTGTCCATCTTTGCAAACATTGCTACATCATCAGCTGTCTCCTTTACTCCACTTGTTGAAGCCACATCTGGTCCAACTGCCATGTTCACTGTTCTTGCTTATTGTTTGGTCTCACTTTTCTATGAAGGGGATGCCCAACAGGATAACCAATATTCTGATAACAATCATTTTTATAATGTCCCTCTTTTTGATAGTTACCACAATAAACTCCTTGTCTAAATGAACTCCTCCTACCATTTCCATTTCCATCACCACTATAACCACCATTGTAGTTAGGGGTTATGTTCTTCCTATAGTGAGGCTATGAAGAGTGATCATTAGCATTTGCATAAGTGGACATACCAGCAGGGGTCATTTGCCTAGGGGTAAGTGTCTCCCTCTGTTTTTCTTCCTATTTGAGCATAGGATAAGCCTTGGTGTCATTAGGCAAATTTTGCAATAGTAAATCTGTCCTCTTTGGTTTTCGAAGCTCGCATCTAATCCCATCAAGAACTATATCAGTCTCTTCATACTCTCCCTATCACCATTTAGCCTACCATTTTCACAAGTACATAAACTATTTAACTAAAATAACTTGTTGCTTTTTCTATCAAATGCTCGGTGCTTTACAAGTCATTTGCAAAGTCTATGTCATAATACTTCAAGTCATACTAATAGTGCTTCCAAATAGTAAAAAGTCATATGTAAATCAATGCATTACGGATGCTTTAACAAATGCATAGTGGTAATCTTATATGAGACTTGAAAAACCTTGAGATAAATGTACCTAATGAGTAAGGCACATCCTCACTTTGTTGCAAGTTTGTTACATTCATGTTTATTCATGATCTTAAGTTATGATAATTTTAAATAAACAAAATATGTCAAACAGTTTTATATTTATAGTATCATATGACTCGTATTATGTTTAATTTCTTATTATACTTATTATTTTGATTTACTAATAACTATGGTTTTGTAATATGTCTTAAAGTGTGAGTTAAACTATAACTTTAAGTTTTTAGATAGTTTAATTGAAAACAATCTAATTGGTGAATTATATAGTGTATCTAGGCTAATATTTAAAAACTATAGATAATAGTATAAACATTAATATGATCTATAAATCTAATAAAGGGACGGAAACAAAGTTTATGAATGGTGTTTATAAGCTTAACATTTTTGCCAAACATATAAAAAAATAATAGTATAAGTATAAGTTAGGGATATTTCTGATTCCACCAATATTTTTTTAAAGAGGTTGTTTTTGTATTAGGCAAGGGGCTTTTATAAAATTATATGTATATATACAGAACGTGGATGATCAAAAGTTGGGGTGATCGAGATTGATTATGCATAAGATTTACGAAGTTTAATCACGTATAATTCACGGTTATTTATGAATCTGTTATCAAAATTGGCGAAGATATTGGTTCAAGTTAATGAACTTTATTTTTAATTAACCCACTAAATTTTGCGTATTATTCATCAAAGTTACTTAATACTTGAAAATCTTGCTATCCGTTGTCAACCAGTTAACCATTATCACGTCATTAAATAAAGAGGTTAATACATAAAGGGAAATTTGATTCCCCACTATACACCTTCCACAATTTCAGTGCCCACAAAATGCATGTTTTGAATATTCAAGCTAAAAATAAAGAAAATTTCAACCATGCCCCTAGTTTATACTTTTTTCGCTCTCCCTCTAAATACTTACACTTTCTTTAACATAACCAAAATTTTCAAAAAAACGGCCAGATTTTAAAAGCTATATGATAACATCAAATTTACCCATGATTTAAGCGTTAATTTCCCTTTAAATTACTCATCTTTTCTATTTTATACGAAGAATATACACTCTTATTTCTTCCTATTTTGGTTTCAGGGTAAAGATGAGTAGAAGTACGTTATTGATGATTTATTGGCTTAAGAGTGGGAATTACGCTTAAAGTTACGTTGAAGACACAAGAAATGAAGACTACGCCGTAGCAAGCAAATGAGCTACGGCGTAACAGAGATTACCAAAGGCTACGCCGTAGTTAGTAACTGGACTACGGCGTAATGTTGAAGATATGAGCCTTACGCCCGTAGTTAGTAATTGGACTACAGCGTAGGAATGATTTTATGAAGGCTACGCCCGTAACAAGTGATTGAGTTACGGCGTAGAAAGGATTTTCTGAAGACTACGCCCGTAACAAGTCATTGAGTTACGGCGTAGGAGTGATTCTACAAAGACTACGACGTAACATTCTAACCAGCTACGCCGTAGAGGTTATTACAAGGATTACGGCGTAGTCCTACCATACGACTACGCCGTAACAAAGACGAGCCCTATAAATACCAAGGGAAATTCGTCCACAATTTGTCAAGTTCCTCTCCCCCAAACCTGCACTAGGGTTTGGGGAGAACGACCCAGAAGAAGATTGAAGACCACGAAGGCTAGAGAGATGGTGTATAATTAGGCTAGGAACCACCTAGTCTAACACATGTTCGAATTCTATTTTGTTTTACATTCATGAATTCTCTTCATTAAGATTTGGTTTTAGTTTATTATTCATGTTTATCTATGTAGACGTTATCTTAGCTTGTTCGTTATTCTTTCGTTTCGGTAGTGTATAAGCTTGGTTGAATCTGCTCAGTCTAGGTGAATTAACCCTAGGACCCTAGACTAGTAGGTTGTGGGGATTGGTAAGAATTGGCCATAATACTACCTTTCCTTATGTGCGAATTAACCCTAGGACCACCCACCAACCGGATATGCTTAAGAAGCTAGAGGGAATCTAAGATCTGACCATGCCGGGTTCCACTAGAACAAGTTTATTAAACATGGCACTTAATGACTCCTGTATCTTGACCGATGAACTCTCGGCTTTACAATAGTCGAGGATATGACAAGGTGCAAGATAGGGCTGACGGTATGACCATTTGACTCTTGTTGACTTGCACCCACTACATAGAACACTATAATATGAATATGCTTCGCCTTAATATCTTAGTAATCTATCTTGAACCCTAGTATCTTTATTTCCTCTTTTGTTTATTAGTCTTGGTTACTATACACTCTATTCAACTAATACCTCTTTTTAGCACTTATCTTAGTTTGCCAGAACAACAGCTCTTGGGACGACACTCGGATTTATCTAAAGGCATACTACACATGACCGGGTACACTGCCCGTTAGTATGTGTTAATCCTTATAACTCCAAGTTTATAAATGTAAAACAGGATGAATATAACGCATTACTATAACTTTCATCTAATATGCACACTGTGCTCTTTACTTTGAGGTCCATTTCATCAATTTTTTGTATACTGGTGTATGCTTATTCATACACCTTTTATTTACCAAATTAAGACCAAAAAGACCAAAAACTAACCATAAATGCCAAAGATGTTGTGTTTTTGTGTTTGTGATTGTGCAGGTACGGATATTTTACAAACGGACATAAAATCAAAGAAAACCGACAAAAAACGAGCACGAGAATGGAAAGTGTTGAAAAGCCAAAGCCGGGGAAGGAATTAAGCTCAAAAAGTCAAAGTCAACCTCGGGAAATCATATCTTATCAAATTTGGTCCTTGGATGATGTTTAGAGAAATTACAGCTTTGGTCCCTTAACTTTCATCAATTGTCAGATTTAGTCCCTTGAAGAATATTTTGGAAGAAATGACACAAGAGCCCTTCAACTATCAGAGATTGTTAAGATAAGCCCTTGGATCACATTTATGAAAAATGGCAGAAGAGGTCCCTTAATTTTCAGATTATACACTTTTGGTCCTTGTCATTTTATAAAACCAAAATCCTAAATCCTTACTAAACCTAAACCAGCCCTTTATCTTAATTAACCCCAAAACAAAAAATCCAACAAACCCATTAACCCTTATCATCCCACAACCCAATCCCACTTAATAAAACATACCCGGCCCAAACCTTTACACCCTTTTTACCCAGGTCAACCCCCATTTAATAACGGTCAAACAACAATATAAAAATCCCAAAGTTTACCCGCCCCCCTTTTACCCCTTTTACCCAGAAACAACTATTCACATGAACCCTAATTTTTCCCACTCAAAATTAACTGAGATTAAGGCAAATTTGTACAATCAAATGGGTTTCTAGAAGGACTGGCATGTCAGAAGAATGACACGTTGGCAAGCCACGTGGTAAACCGTGTCAAATAATTGGGATAATCTGATCCAAGGGCTAATAATGAAGGATTGGAGGCCAAGGTTGATCTAAGGGATAAGATACACTCAAAAGTAGCACACCTGAGACACGGATTGATGACATGGACTTTCTAGGAGCTTCACCTCATTCAGCTATAAAAATAGGCCTCACCTCACTCATTTGGTGTGTAGAAATTGTAGTGAAACTCTGTTAATTTGTTTTCTCAAATGTATTTCAGTCTCAAACTAGTGTAAGTGTTGCAAAAATCGGCCGAATCGGCCGATTAATCGGTAATCGGCCCAGGACCTTGGAGAGAATTCCACGGAAATCGGCCGAATCAAGAAAATCGGCCGATTAATCGGTAAAAAATCGCTAATCGGCCCCGGACCGCCTCAGTACCGATTCACGATTTTTGCAACATTGGTTTTTATAATATTTGAATTCTCAATTTACTTTTGGTTATAGTTTAAGCTTGTTACTGTTTTAGAAGCTCTTTTAAATCAACCTCAGTTTAAAATCATACTAAGTTTTTAAGTTTTTCATCTTACATAAAAAATACCAAAAAAATCAGAAAAAAAAAATAAAAAAAATATGTTTTCATTATCAAAACCAAGCTTCAATAAGCTTGTTTTCTATTAGTATAAGTTCATTCTAGCTTATTATAGCTTTAGTGAGCTTTTGTAGTAAGAAAATCAGATCAAACCTTTAAATATCACAAAAGTCAATAAAAGTCAAACTCAGCTTATCAAATAAGCTGAGCTGATTCAGAAGGTGAAAGCTGATAGTCTAGAGTGAGATTGGGAAGATTCTAGCCTATCTAAAGATAGGCTTCTGTGGAAAACCCTCTGTTCTTGCTGAGGGTAAACTTGTCATGAGTTCATAATTTTTATATTCCACTCAAAAAGTAGAATAATATAGTTTAGATCTGTTATAGTTAATTGATAGTTGTTAATTTCTGCTTATTAGTTTTTATTATTGCTTATATTAATAGTTTAAATCATTTTATACTAGTTTGCTATTGTTCTTAGTTGAATCTGTTTCATTACTGTTCCATAATAGTAGCATAGTGAATCAGTGAATATGTGTTGTTTTGTTGTCTGAGATCTGTGTTTTAGAGTTTCATTTGGATTGTTTGATCATAGAATTGTTAGATTTGGTGGTTTTATGGTTTGAATCACAGAGTTGCTTCACAAATAGTTGAAAATAGATACATAGAGGGTGTTTGGATCTTTGTTGTTCACTGTGATAGCTTGTGTTTCAGTGGTTTAAACTTGTTTAGGCATCTCACTTAGGTTCAAATTAGAGTAATAAAAGCAATAAATCAGTAGGACATTTAGATAAAGTCAATTTGCATTTCTATTTTCACATCAGTTAACTGTTTTAGATTTTAAGAGTAGCATAGTCATTTAGTAGTTGCATAACTTGTGTATCTAGCCTAAATTAGTTGAATACTAGTTTAATATTACATTAGTAATCAATTAGGATCAATCAAAATTCATATTAGTCAAAAATTAGAAAAGTAAAAAGTCAAAAATATTTTTCATAACAGATTTTGGACAAACTTCTAGGTAATCTGTAGGTTTTAATACTTGTTGGTAATAGGATTTGATTGTTGAATTGTGATCTTTGGTGGCTTGTGAGTCTATATCATAAAGAAAATCCTAATTGAAGCTTGTTTGCTTAACTGAATTTGAGCTTAAAAGTGGTGGTCTGAGCAGTTAACTGCCCTGTACCTAGCCACATTTTTCTATCTTTGATTGTTTATAAGCCTTTATCTGCTTTTATTGAGCTTTTCATTGTTGGATTTTTGAATTCTGAGATACTTGGTATAACTAGCCTTTGTTACTTTGAGCTTGTTTGAGCTTTTGAATTGTTTGTTTCTAATCTGAGCTTATAGATTGAGATTGCACTAGTATTTTGTAGGCTGCTAGTTTCACTAATCTCCTTTAGGTTTATAATTTGAAACCTGTTTGATTCTTTGAAGCTTAATCTTAGTGTATAAAAGCTTTTCATTCTAAAGTTTTTCATAAAAGTCCTTCTTATTTGTTAGCTTAAGCTTTTTGCAAAAGAAAAAAAAATAGTTTGCAAAAAGGGTCTGGGTAAGATTCGAGCCCCAGACCCCTTGGATAGTAAACCTCAACACCACACACCATAACCATCTGTGCTTGAAGGACTTGCAATCATATCTCCCCACAATTAATATTTAACCTCCTTTTCACTTTTAAGCTTAAAGCTACTGTCAAGCTTATTACGAGCTTATTTGAGAACTTTTTATAATTTTTAAAATTTTCTCTTATTATTTTCATCAATTTAGACTTTTAGAAAAAAAAAATAGATTTTCTACTTTTCATTTTCTATTTTTAATCATTAATTTTCTTTTTTCTACTTTTTAAATCGTAATAAATAAATAAAAAGCCAAAAAAATAAATTTTCTTTTTCCAAATTTTTTTTCTTTTATCATTCTTAGCTTAAAAATATTTTTTTATATTTTTAGGACTTTTATTTTAGGATTCCACTTTTTAGTCGCGTTTTAGAATATTATTTTGTACGATTTAGGAATTTAGTTTGCGTTTTAGGACTTTTGTGCTATACTTGCTTTATTTGGTTGCTTGTTTACGTGTTTTTGATTCCTATTTCATTTCTCGTAGTTTAAAATCTCTTATATCTTTTAAATTTTACATTCACTACACGTTTTCGATACGGAAATTGATTTTTCATTCACACCTTCACGGAACGACTCGGGAATACGTATTTTTAGCATATTTCTTGGATATTATAATAATATATATTGATTTTCGTGAATCATATACTTAGGACAACGGTTTAATATGTGAAATTCTGCGATATATGTCAATAGTTAACTTATATTGAGCGAGGAATGCAATACACATGCTATCAAATAAACATGGGAAAACTGAAAAACAAACACGAGGATTCATGATAAAGTTGATGAGTCGATAAAACGCGATATCTTTGAAAAAGACGGATGAAACAAAATNTCTTCGATACGGAAATTGATTTTCCATTCACACCTTCACGGAACGACTCGGGAATACGTATTTTTAGCATATTTCTTGGATATTATAATAATATATATTGATTTTCGTGAATCATATACTTAGGACAACGGTTTAATATGTGAAATTCTGCGATATATGTCAATAGTTAACTTATATTGAGCGAGGAATGCAATACACATGCTATCAAATAAACATGGGAAAAATGAAAAACAAACACGAGGATTCATGATAAAGTTGATGAGTCGATAAAACGCGATATCTTTGAAAAAGACGGATGAAACAAAATAGGTTAGTGACACTTCATTGACGATATAGGAGAAAGGGCGAACGAAAACAAAAGAATGTGTGAATAATATTAAGTGGTAACTAATTGTAATTACGGGATAAATAAGGAATGAGTAAGGACTAATGAGTCAAAGATGAAGGATGACATACCTACAGTTGTACTTTTGTATTATATATATAATTTTTTATTATTTCGAGAAAAAAAGGAGAAAGAGGAATGAGTTAGTGTGCCTATTTTATCATTTTGTAGGCACTTTTATTGTGGAAGTGTATATTTTCGTTTTATAATATGTTAAAATATGATGAACTAAAACTGGATTTAACATGGAATAATATGATAAACGGGCTCTCACAAATTGTTGGATTTCGACACTAATGGGTTGGGTTTCGTGTGTTTCAACAATATGTGGTTGGTTTTGGTGTGGTTTTAAGAAAGAATTTAAACATATCTCAGAAAGTGAAATTGATTGGTCCTAATAAATAGTAATTTGGATAAACATAAATATAGTTCATCAACTTAGGAGGAGTTTGGTTGCATTAGGGAATCAGTATGTGTACAAGTATATAAATGGGTTATAAAATGTTTATTTTTGTGAATTACCCATTTCTGAAAACAAAACCAAGAAACCAAACAACCAAACAACTTTACTGGGAATGAAAGTGAGTCCGGCATTCCCATACCCAAACCAAACAAATACTTAGAAGAATATTATTTGTATACTCCCTCCGTCCCAAAATTATTGTCCACTTTGAATTTTCAAAGTCAAAGTGGTTCAACTTTAACCATAAATATATTTCTTTTTATTAAATAATACTTGATGAAAAATTATACTATTGAAAAGTACACTTAAAACACAATCCATTTATATATTTTGCATCAAATATTATATAACACCCATAAAAATATTTAAGGTCAGAGTTAAATAAGAAAGACTAAAAAAGTCAACACTGGACAATAAATTTGGGACGGAGGGAGTATTTTTTTTGGGGTAAAAGGGTTAATTCACCCCGGTAAAATGTATTATTTGTATATTAACTTATGATTAAAACATAATAACATATGATTTAGAGGAGAAATAAAAATTAAATATAATTGACTTTGTTTTCATTTGTTACCACTCATTATGAAACCTCTCCGAGAGATCAGGAAGAAGATCATATTTTTTGTGAAGGTAGGCGCAAACAATTTTTTTGGAACAAGGCGCAAGCAATTGGCAATTGATTAACCGCACCAAAACTACCAACGTGTGTACTTGCATTACACTACATATTAAAATAACCGATTACAATCAATTATTATATGTGGAATGGGACACCTTCAAAACTTCATTTCCTCAACAAGTTGGTATTGCGTGGGTAACCACTCTATGCAATTTATAGTATTACATATTTACATCATTACATCGTTAACAGAAGCTCAATCTTGAGCCTCTTTAATGTAATTATCATATTATTTGATCAACATTTTATTAAATAGGCATGCAATTTTGATCACATAAATTACATCACAACACGAAGACATTTTAAATTTTATTCTAATCGCCTTTTTCGTCATATCATTTTCGAGTTACTAGACTAAAGCTGATTTTTTAGAGATTGTTATAATACTTGGATATAACTACTTGTGCCAGCTTTCTGGACACTTGGATCGGACTTTGTTAAGTAAAATTAAAGAGACTGTATAGGAAATCTTGGGCAGATCTTCATTAACAAAAACGTAAACCATAATAAGATAAAAGTAAAATGAGGCGAAAATGGTTATCCATGCACATATCACAAGGTTAAATCAATGAACATGGTCAACCTCGCAAAAAGATGAAAACAAAAAACCCATTGTGGGAAACTGAAGAAATATCCATCTTTCACCAAGCTAGAGTAGGAAGAAATTATCTACCGAAAACTTATTACAAATTGAGCTCGGCAGTTATACTTCTTGTGGAGTACTCGAAAAAACCCATGGGATGAGAATGCTCTCAACTTTCCTCCCTCTGAACTAAGAAAATGGCATGAAAACTGAATATATAGTTGACGATCTTTGAATAATTGGAGAAATGAAATACAGTTATCTAGCTTCAATTCATATTGATTGTTGAAGGTTCTTCACAAGTTCTGTTGTTGTCATAGAGAAGTCATCCACAATCTGCACAATTAAACGAAATAGGAACCGGAAATTTAGAGATGAAATTATTTTTGACGAGATTGGACATATTATATTTTGAAAAGAATTTATCTAGATGAATGATCAAGTATTATACTATATTTTTATATCATGGTATTATGATTGCAGGCTTAATAATTTGTACCTGAGCAACAATGGTGATAAGAAGGTGGGTCTTAGCAAATGGCATGGAACTGCTGCTAATGATGGATAGTCCAAGCTTTTGCATCTGAGTTAGTGCTTTGATAAAGGAAGAATGATTTTTATGGCACTGAATACTAACTGTCAGAGTGTTTCCTAATATACACGCTTCGATCTCAGGAGTTGTCTTGCAAGGTGCAGTATGCTCTCCAGAGATCGTTGGTCTAGATCTCTTCATGGAAATAAGAAATTCTTGATCAACATTCTTTCGTTTATTATTTTCTAGTCTTCCTTCGAGTTCCTTCACGCGACCTTCAAGTTCTTTTATGTAATTTGATGCATCCTCCAACATAGATGCCTTATCCATCTAAAACATGTTGTATTCATGTTAGCTCATTTACAAGCTCATGATGACTATGGTGATAAGTAATTACAATTGCATTGATCAAGTAGAAAACAATCGGTTTCTAAAGAGTGTGATAGTGTACCTTCTTAAGGTTAGGAAGTACATTGGACAAAGTAATGAAGTTCCGGTTCAACTTTTCTCTTCTCTTCCTTTCCGCCAAAACATGATCCTGTGCCTGAATCGGGTTCCTGAGACTGATTGAAACCTTTGTGGTATGGGCAGCTTCATACCCAATCAAGTCATGAAACTGGAAGGGCTCGTCTTTCGGTTTTAGATCTCCAAACGAAATGGTAAAAGTATTGGATGAGGGAAGATTGGTAGGAATGAGGGGTTCTAGAGTTGTGGAGATTTTGTTAATAGTACTACTACTATTTTCCTGATGGCTAGGATTATTTACTTCAGACTGGTGAGTCTGAGAAGTTTGATTGATAGTCGTTGTCTTTTCTGTATAGATCTGTGAGCAAAATGAATCAAGAATAAAGTTATCAATATCGTCGTAGAGTATATTCATCTGATCATAGCTCATGTATCCTAAATCTTCCATTTCCTGCAATATAGACAGGACGCAAGTGATTAAAACAAATATATGAAGAGTATATATAAGTCAGCGATATTAAGACCCTAGCTGTGTTTACCATTTCTGCTAGCCATTCTTGTGACATATCCATCTCTATCTGAGACCTTGATTATTGATTATCAGTGAGAATAGATCTTTGGAAAAAATTTCTTGTTGATCCAAATGAATAAATCCTTAATGTTTATATAGCAATCTGAAGACTTGATTTATCATTTAGGGTTATTTACACATATAGGTAACGTACTTACAAAAATTTTCCATGTTAAGTAACAGACTTTCAAAAATATTAAGTTAAGTAACGAAACTTACTATAACCGTCAAAGTTAGGTAATTAACCGGGAACAAGTTTGGGCCCACATGCCACGTCATCACCAACGGTTATATACCACTATTATCACGTTTTCTCCCATTTTATTCACCCCTTTTTCACATAAACCCTAAAAACTCAATCAAATTAAATCATTACAAAGCACCAATAACATTCGAATTAAATCATGTCCTCTTTTCTTTATGAAGAGAACTGCAAATGTGAGCGTCCAGCTATGGTGGTAACATCTTGGACACCCACCAACCCTGGTAGAAGATTCATTTGCTGCCAAAATCGTTGGGTAAGACTAGGATACGTTTTCTTTGTATATTTCACAGTTTAATTGTTTAATATACCATTTTCTTTTGATCTTAGAAACCTGGTAGGAGGAAATGTGATTACTGGGATTGGTATGATCCTGAGCTGGATAATGTATGGTACAAGATGCACTTGTTTGAAATGTATAGCAGACTGACTCCTAATCAAAGGCATGAGGTTCAAACTGAAGGAAATCGTCAAAGAAAGATTGAAATGTTGGAGGCAGACTTGAACAAAGCTTCAAAGCAAGTCACTTTTTGGAAGTCAAGCCTATGTGTTTGTGTACTTGTGGTTACTTTGATTGCTGCACTGAAGTAGTTAAACTTTTAGGGTTAGATTGTGTGGGTTTTGGTGTAGTATAACATTATGATTAGCTTAGGCAGTGTAGGTTTAATTGCCTTGTACACACAATCTATTGTATATACTACTTTTGTTGAATGCAATTAAGAACTTCTATTTCAATCCTTGT
>LBNU01019300.1:113667-128269 GCA_014162995.1 Artemisia annua
AAAGAGAGATTACATGCAGAAAAGTTAGAGGAATTGGGGTCAAACCATTTAGGAAAAAAGGACAAAAAGATGAACAAGGGCAAGGAAAATGAAAGCATATTCTGTTCCTACTTGAAATTGGTTACACATTGTGCAAATATTAACAGGTTTAAGAGTGTACAACTTATGACCCTGTGTAGAATAAAACCTTGTAACCATCATTTATCAATGCAATGTTACTTATTTACACTACTTGATTTGAGGATAGATAAGGATCGATTGGAAACATGGTCGGTTTAAACCCTAACAAAGCGATCTAAATAATAAGAGATGAACAAAAATCGTTTTAGAAATTAGGGATAAAACAACCAACGATTTACTAAACCCTTAGAGATAATCACCAAAAAACAGCAAACCAAGTGAATTAATTCAGCAATAAAGAACAAAGTAATGAGAAACACGAATGCTAATCAATTAATTTGATCAAATCGTTGAATAAAACACAAGATTTGGATGGATTTAGTGAAAAAACGATTGAGGCAGAAGAGGTTTAGAAAAATCGCCAGAGAGGAGAACTTTTAGGGTTTACAGCTTTCATTACCACTCATTATGAAACCTCTCCGAGAGATCAGGAAGAAGATCATATTTTTTGTGAAGGTAGGCGCAAGCAATTTTTTTTTGAACAAGGCGCAAGCAATTGGCAATTGATTAACCGCACCAAAACTACCAACGTGTGTACTTGCATTACACTACATATTAAAATAACCGATTACAATCAATTATTATATGTGGAATGGGACACCTTCAAAACTTCATTTCCTCACCAAGTTGGTATTGCGTGGGTAACCACTCTATGCAATTTATAGTATTACATATTTACATCATTACATCGTTAACAGAAGCTCAATCTTGAGCCTCTTTAATGTAATTATCATATTATTTGATCAACATTTTATTAAATAGGCATGCAATTTTGATCACATAAATTACACCACAACACGAAGACATTTTAAATTTTATTCTAATCGCCTTTTTCGTCATATCATTTTCGAGTTACTAGACTAAAGCTGATTTTTTAGAGATTGTTATAATACTTGGATATAACTACTTGTGCCAGCTTTCTGGACACTTGGATCGGACTTTGTTAAGTAAAATTAAAGAGACTGTATAGGAAATCTTGGGCAGATCTTCATTAACAAAAACGTAAACCATAATAAGATAAAAGTAAAATGAGGCGAAAATGGTTATCCATGCACATATCACAAGGTTAAATCAATGAACATGGTCAACCTCGCAAAAAGATGAAAACAAAAAACCCATTGTGGGAAACTGAAGAAATATCCATCTTTCACCAAGCTAGAGTAGGAAGAAATTATCTACCGAAAACTTATTACAAATTGAGCTCGGCAGTTATACTTCTTGTGGAGTACTCGAAAAAACCCATGGGATGAGAATGCTCTCAACTTTCCTCCCTCTGAACTAAGAAAATGGCATGAAAACTGAATATATAGTTGACGATCTTTGAATAATTGGAGAAATGAAATACAGTTATCTAGCTTCAATTCATATTGATTGTTGAAGGTTCTTCACAAGTTCTGTTGTTGTCATAGAGAAGTCATCCACAATCTGCACAATTAAACGAAATAGGAACCGGAAATTTAGAGATGAAATTATTTTTGACGAGATTGGACATATTATATTTTGAAAAGAATTTATCTAGATGAATGATCAAGTATTATACTATATTTTTATATCATGGTATTATGATTGCAGGCTTAATAATTTGTACCTGAGCAACAATGGTGATAAGAAGGTGGGTCTTAGCAAATGGCATGGAACTGCTGCTAATGATGGATAGTCCAAGCTTTTGCATCTGAGTTAGTGCTTTGATAAAGGAAGAATGATTTTTATGGCACTGAATACTAACTGTCAGAGTGTTTCCTAATATACACGCTTCGATCTCAGGAGTTGTCTTGCAAGGTGCAGTATGCTCTCCAGAGATCGTTGGTCTAGATCTCTTCATGGAAATAACAAATTCTTGATCAACATTCTTTCGTTTATTATTTTCTAGTCTTCCTTCGAGTTCCTTCACGCGACCTTCAAGTTCTTTTATGTAATTTGATGCATCCTCCAACATAGATGCCTTATCCATCTAAAACATGTTGTATTCATGTTAGCTCATTTACAAGCTCATGATGACTATGGTGATAAGTAATTACAATTGCATTGATCAAGTAGAAAACAATCGGTTTCTAAAGAGTGTGATAGTGTACCTTCTTAAGGTTAGGAAGTACATTGGACAAAGTAATGAAGTTCCGGTTCAACTTTTCTCTTCTCTTCCTTTCCGCCAAAACATGATCCTGTGCCTGAATCGGGTTCCTGAGACTGATTGAAACCTTTGTGGTATGGGCAGCTTCATACCCAATCAAGTCATGAAACTGGAAGGGCTCGTCTTTCGGTTTTAGATCTCCAAACGAAATGGTAAAAGTATTGGATGAGGGAAGATTGGTAGGAATGAGGGGTTCTGGAGTTGTGGATATTTTGTTAATAGTACTACTACTATTTTCCTGATGGCTAGGATTATTTACTTCAGACTGGTGAGTCTGAGAAGTTTGATTGATAGTCGTTGTCTTTTCTGTATAGATCTGTGAGCAAAATGAATCAAGAATAAAGTTATCAATATCGTCGTAGAGTATATTCATCTGATCATAGCTCATGTATCCTAAATCTTCCATTTCCTGCAATATAGAATCCACCATAGTAATGAGTACTCCCTACACGAGTCATCCGAAATGTGACTCACAGGTCATACTTCCGGAAGCATGTGAATTGGTGCTTCGCACGTCATTTGCTTTGACCATACATTCGAAGGCTACATTAAACAATATTAGCCAAATTGGCTGATGCTGAATTTACACGTGGCTTGCAAGTGCCTTGCTGCTCGAATAAACCAACATAAAGATCATCATGTCTCAGTGACTCCTTTTGAGCAACGACGCTTACAACAGAGACACAGGTGTCTGTTAATGATCAACATTGAAACTCAACGAATCAATATAATGTTCGGTATACGCCCAGGGATGCTCCACTGCAGAATGATGGTTTGCTTATTCAAGAGGTTGTGTGCACCCTTTGCCCCAATGATGATGAGCAAACCAAGGCAAAGCAGTTGCTTTCCTGAGCCAGCAAGAAGGTAGAAAAAGGCACAGCTCAATGATGATCCTTTGAGGATGATATCACAAAAATTAGGGGAAGATCAGCAGAGGCAGTCTTTGGTCAACAAAATGAAGAAAACTTGGCCTTTGGAAATTGGTGAGGTCAACACCGATAGTGCGATTCTCAGTGGATGAATTGAAAATCTGTGTTATTGCATTAACAATTTGTAATCTTTTTGCTTTAATGGTGGATGTACTAAACTATGACAGGTCAATCTTTTGTAACAGTTGAACCCATAAAATATGTTTTTTTTGTTTTTGTCCCCTAACTTACAAATGTTTCATGCAAATTTAGTTTATTGTTTTAATTGTGTTATTAACGTTAAACATACTGTGTACTGTATGTATCATGCCAGAACCTACACTTTATGCCCAATAGCAGTCACGCGGAGATATTGGTTCAAATGAAATATACCTTTACGTTGTGAGTTTTTGCAAGCTATTGACCACATAGTTAGACTGGGCAAAAGCCTTACCTTGCTTTTTAAACATCACATTCATCGGCAACAAATTGACTGCACAAACGCATTAGAATTTGACTGGCATTGTATTTATTATAGCAATATCACATGTATATATACTACACCAACAACGAAAAAGAACCAAAGAGCATCTACAAAATCGTCATCAAGGACAAAGGAAGCAAGGATTTTTTTTTAAAGGCAACTCAATCGTACCACAATTTTATTTTTTAAACGTCTTCTATAAAATATGATTGTTTTAGTTAGTGGACATATAAAATCAAAAACCTAACAACAAATATAATCAACCACACTACCACAGAGATCAAATTTGAAGATTTACTTTCTTTCAATTATCATCTTTTAATTTTTACTTATCTCTCTAACTATTTATGACTACATATTACGCGGGTTGAATTACAAAATAAGTAATCTTTCATAAGTACTTGGTTTGAATGCTGCATAACTTTTACTCGGTGTTTTAATAAACTGAAAACTAGCGTTATATGAATTAAAAAAAAATAAAAAATAAAAAAAAAGTGGCATTAAATAGCTTTTGCAGGTTCTCTTTCTTTTTCTTTTATGTTGCTATCTTTTGGGGTGGCCGGAAAGGCATTTTTGGTTATGATGGTTTTGAAAAGGAGCATGTGTAAACTGCAAGTAAAAGAGAGGGAAAAAATTGACTTTATTTTCAATTGAAGAACTGCGATATGTTTGACTGATAAATAAAGTTCAGCCCATAACTTAAGTGTATCAAATTATAATGCATATACTATATATAATCAAAGTTGGCAAACTATAATTGAAAGTTGAAACAATACATATATGCAGCACTCGGGGGGNTAATCTTTTCATCTTTCTTTGATATTTAATTTGTAAGTTGGTTGTGGTCAATTATAAAATTTCAAACCGCCAGTCAGTTTATAACCAGAATTAAGAAACTAAGAACTTTAAAATGTAAACTTGACCCGTAACAGCGTGGATACAAGACATTAATTGGACTAACGCGAATACAACAACTAGACTTAACCTTTCAAGGTGTTCGATTCATCTTAGAAAACGATCGAGTTACATGGGTTGTCAACTGATTGCATGAGTAAAGCGCGACAGGTTTAGGTTTTTTCTTCTTCTTCTTTTTTTTTTTTTTTTTTTTTGAAAGGTAGGTTTAAGGTTTTTTATTCGAAACAATCAATTAAAAAGGTCATTTCCGGTGATATCAACACCAACTCTAAGCCTAATCATAATAACTTAACTAATTATGTAATCTTCAAGTAACAAGGATCAAACAGATAATCAGTTTTATACAGTACATAGGAACATGCTCCACACTTATATAATTGGTGAAATTAATGCATCTAATATCATGAATCAGCTCCCCAAATATGCTCCACTGGATCACTGATGATGTTTAATTATTTTATCCTATTTCATTAGAAAGGACAAAACGAACTATTCCAAAATTTATACCCTTTTTTTGTATTGTAAAAAGAAAGTTATCTTTTCCATTTTAAAAGTTGAACTGACCCAACCTCCCAACTGTCCATGTTATTTTCAAAGAAGATGGTGATGATTTAGTATTCGGATTTCTGTATCACCTAAATTAAAATATAACCACGATGCTAGGTGTCTAGGTTCAACAGCAGCAAAGCGCCATTTTGATCAACTCATTACAAAAATGAAACAAGATTTTCTTAAATAGAGCATCCAATCTGTATTACGGCAGATACGAATTAACAAAGGCAATAAAATCTGGTCCCAAATCTACAGTGAATCATCTATATATGGCATCAAATGGATGTCTGAAAAATGACAAATAATTATGGTGAAGTAAACGAAACCCTTCCAAAAATGAATATAATTAACCAGGTTTTCCATTTTAAGCTCTATATGTACTTGCAAACAACGACAAGACATCTATTAACATTTGAGCATTATGATTTCACATACAGCTATATTGGCTTTTTGGTTATAATCTCCAATTTTTATAAAGAGCAACACTGCAAGAAAAATCACCTGTAGTGACATAACAGATTTCGCCACAAATCGCTAAGCAGCTCTAGCGACCAAAATAAAAGTCTTCACTTCTCATCACTATAGTCCCGTCACTGTTTCAATTAGGGAGCAAAATAATATTCGTCACAGATTAGTGTTATTCCCTTTCAAAGCGTTAAGTGATAAAACTATGTAAAGATAAATATTTTTCATGACAATAAAGTTAGACACTTGAATTTTCAATGTCTAGAAGATAAGAATTACAAAGATTAGCGTGAAAAGATAGTAAACTATATTAGTCTTAGTTGAATGACAAAGTGCAGTGGCCTCTTCTCGTTTTTATACATAAATCTAAGTTAATGTTTAAATATAAACTTTTAACCTCATAGACAAGTTAAAGGATGAGTAAATGTTCTCTTGATGATTGGGTGTTTAATGCAATCTATAACATTTGCTTTGTGAAAAACTACATGCGAGTTTGATCCCCTTTTACCCAAAAAAAACTACATGAGAGTTGAATAGTTTATCGTTTTAATTATAGTTTCGATAACTTATTGTGAAATCAAGCAATGATAATATAAATAAAAGTAAATTCAAGACAATAAGTAAATAATGAAAGGATCAAACCGAGACACAAGTATTTATAGTGGTTCAGCATCAAGTTTCCTTCCTCTCCCTACTTCACTCCCCGAGTATCCGCCTCAAGAGTTCAGTTCACTATGTCAACAACCTCCTTTACTTGGCGGAGAAAACCGTACGACACCGCTTACATTATTTATTGATACTAAGCTATATATCAAGTTCTTCTCGAGGTAGAACCAACCTTTCTTCACTGTGTGTTTAGAGGGCTTAAGTACTGACCTAACTCTCTATAGTGGTGTATGATGTATGCCTAATAACTTTGGTGTATGATAGTGGAGTATAATAACACAACAATGTACAAGTGTATAAAAACTACTCCCTCTATCCCAAAATTTATGTCCATTTTAACTTTTTTTAATCAAACGTTGACCTTAAATATATTTTTTTTGTAAAATATAATGCTTGATGAGAGTTATATATACCAATAAAAATACATTTAAACACCAATTTCAGTTTTATATTTTACATCTAGTATTATATAATAAAAATATATATATTTAAGGTCAAAGTTTGATTGAAAAAATCAAAATGAACATAAATTTTGGGACAGGAGGAGTAATAACTACAACACTTGGATGTTTCGAAGTAAATTGTGGATCACTTTAAATGGTTATAAGACAAGGTTAATTATTGATGCAGGTTTTACTAGCCAGGTCTTAAATTTATAAATGCTCGTTCACTTAAGGTCTACCTATATGCACTAGTGTGTAGACTAGTAATTGGTAAAACCGAGGCGTCCCAAAAGCTATTAGAAAGATTAGGAGAGAGATGTGAGTGTTTGTTCCAATTTTGTGAGGTGTTCGGCTTTAATAAATTCTAGCATAGGGAGTTTTTTAAATTCATATTCTCCAGTTTCTTGGGGGATATCTTTTTGAAAATCATTCTAATAAGGTCTACTTGAGGGCAAGTAGAGTTCAAGTGGGGGGATATTTGATAACATCAAATTTACCCACAATCTAAGTGTTAATTTGCCCCTTAAAATGCTCATCTTTTCTACTTATATGAAGAATATATACTCGTATTTCTTTCTATTTTGGTTTCAGGGTAAAGATGAGTAAAAGAATGAACATACGCGGAAATGGAAGGACTTTGGAGCAAATATGTGGAAATAATGGATTTTGCACTAACTACGGCGTAGAGGTTCATCTACCTACGCCGTAACAAGGCTTTACGAAGACTACGGCGTAGAAGCTCTACTACCTACGGCGTAATGAAGAATTTATGAAGACTACGGCGTAGCCCAACAACTGGCTACGGCGTAGAAGTCCACTAAAGAACACTACGGATTAGGCAACTCTCCAAGCTACGACGTAGGATCTCATTTGAGGCAGTGAAGAACTAACGAGGCCAAGGAGAAGCTATGGCATAGCCACCTTATCTACTACGCCGTAGGAAGCTTATCATCAAGACATTACGCCCGTAGCACTTGATCGAGCTACGGCGTAACACGAATTTGCAAAGGTTACGGCGTAGCAACTCAAATAAGCTACGCCGTAACATAGTCGGGGCCTATAAATACCAACCCTAATTCCAAGTTTTTCACATCACTTCCCATCACTCTTCACCACAGAAACGTTGGGAGAAAGTCAGGAAGGAGGGAGAACGAAGTTCTAGCCACATCCAAGTCATTTCCAAGGGAGGAATCACACACCGATCATAAGTGTTTTCATTCCTTTACTTTGTATTCTATTCATGCTTAGATTTGTATTAATTCAACATTGTTTTACTGCAACTATGAACATGAGTGGCTAAACACCTCTTGGTGTTAGCCTAGTTATGAAATTGTTATGTTATTGATTTAGTTTTCCACGCATCTATTATCTATTGTTTGTTTACTTTCACGGCGAGGCTTGGGACACTCTAGTCCCGTAGTGATTAGCGTTGGTTGTTCTCTAGATACTTGTGGAATTAACCCTAGGAAGCAAGTCGCTAGGGATGTGACTTGGTGATAGCAATATCACCATACACGTGCGAATTAACCCTAGGACCACCTACCAATGCTAGACACTTAAGGAGTTAGAGGGGTGTAAGATCTACCATGCCGTATTCGTTATTCTTGTCCATGTTAGTAGAGGCGCTTAATGACTCTTATGTCTTCGTACCGATGAACCCAAGGCTTTACAATATCTTTGGATAGGACAAGGTATAAGATAGATCTAGGTGAATTTGACCATCTGACCTGAAATGAATATTAAATCCCCGAACGATATGATAGGATGCACCTATAGGAAAATTAGTCATGATCATAACAAGAGTAGTAATTAGGTTAACACTACTTCTCTCTACTGGTTCTCTTTCATTTACTTTATTGTCTTGCTATTTACTTTTATTAGTTTAATTAATCTTTTCAACTCAAAACCCCCTTTTAAACGTGACACGAACTTAGATAATTTCTGCACCTTAGCTCTTGGGACGACCTCGGCTTTACCAACTAGCTATACCACACACGACCGGATACACTGTCCGTTAGTGCGTAATAGGTAGACCTTAGGCAAACGAGACTTTATAAATATTAAAATATGGTCAGTAAAACCTGCATCACTTAGCCGATCATATTGAACTTAACAATCGAAATAATGTCTACAAATGCCATGTATTCGAAATGTAAAGACAACAATGAAATGCTAAAACTTATGGTGTTTAGGCGTGAATTCTCCCTTGGAAAGCCTCCGTATACTGCTGTAGAAGGGCCTCCTAAAAGCTCCCAATGATCTTTGACTTCATGTGTGAGAAAGTTGTATGACAACATGCAGAATTAGGGCTGTATTTATAGACCTGGTACCAGCTACGGCGTAACTCATAAATGTGTTACGGCGTAGCTAGTGTAACGTGGTATGATCTTATCCATTATCACTAGTTACGGCGTAGTTGGAATGGTCGTTACGCCATTACTCCAATTAGGGTTTTGTGTTACGTCGTAGT
This sequence comes from Artemisia annua, assembly GCA_014162995.1. NCBI lineage: Eukaryota > Viridiplantae > Streptophyta > Magnoliopsida > Asterales > Asteraceae > Artemisia > Artemisia annua. Next base: position 122,879 of record LBNU01019300.1, read on the forward strand.
CTTCGAGTGAGCTACGCCATAGCATTCTTCATAGATCTAAGATCATCTCGGTGTCATTGCTACGCCGTAACTCCATAAGTTGTTATGGCGTAAACACCATCTTCCAGGAAATTCAAGTCTTGGATAAGCTACGGCATAACCAAGAGTTGTGGTTACGCCGTAGTTCTTGATTCGAGCCATTTTATATTTGAATTCCTAACTACGGCATAATGGAGAGTTTGAGTTACGCCGTAGCTTTCTTCAGCATACTAAATATATGTGTCTTTGATGATTTCTTTCCATTTTCCGCATCTCTTTAACTCCTATGCTCACTTTATGATCACCTGGATACAAAATATAGAGGAATTAGAGTATATATCCACATAATCAGTATAATAAACGAGCATATAAGGGGGAAATTGACACTTAAATATCAGGATTATTTGACGTCATCAAATATCCCCCCACTTGAACTCTACTTACCCTCAATTAGACCTTATTAGAAGTATTTTTAAAAAGATATCTCCCGGTATTACTCGTGAAATATGAGATTAAAAATATCCTATGCTAGAATTTTTCAAAGCCGAACACCGCTCGAAAATGGGAACTAACACTCATACTCTCGATATTTAAAGTGTCAATTTTCGAGGTGATCACTCAAAGCACAGTCATAGTAAGTATTCTATCATAGGCTTGACGGTTACACAAATCTCCACTACTAGAGCTAAGGTCAAAACAATCTTAGAAGGCAATATTAGGTGACACAAATGTGGTTAAGGGTGTAAAGTTGCTACTAACATACTACGGCAAAGGCGACAATGAACATTGATACATGACCGGAACGCGTGGCAAGACATCAATGCCTGCTCAAATCCCTCACCTAAGTATGATTCGCGACTAAAGAGTAGGTCTAGACATGGGAATACACAAAATGGGCGTTAAAGAAAAATATAAAGCAAATAGTCTAAACCTACAACTAAGTCATCACCGTTTTACCTTTCGCCCAAAGTCCAAGCTTTGAAATTCAAGTATTATATCATAGCAAGTGAATGTGCCATTAGTGGACGTTATGATGGACAAACTACTTAGTCTTCATGTTGGTGTAGAAACATTACCAACTTCATTCTTCAAATGTGACCAAAGTGGCCTTTTCGATACTAAATTCGGATAAGCTCATAAACAAGGTACTATACAAAAGTGCACCATTTATCTTCATCTATCTACATACAGAAATTCACATTTTTTTTTCATAACTACAAGAAACTTTACATCCCACCACTTGAGATGAACCATACATTGATTTTTTGGGGGTCTTCAAATGATCTTCACAAATATGTATTCGACGTACGCGTGATTCCCGAATTTCTTGACTTAGACCTTGGACTTGGGCAAACAATAACTTTCCAATCATAAATGAAGACAACACGGTAGGCTAAGGTGTAAAGGTGTATCGAAACACTAATATAGGGGTATGAAATGAAAGGAAATGCTCAAAAGGGTGTATCTAGGAGTATCTTGCACTAAAGGTAAGTGCAAACAAAGGGTTTAACACGGTGGTCGAGAAGTCAATGTGACTAATCGATAAACACACACATATAAGGCTGTTTGGGTGATAATCCTAAAATATTGCCTTCTTTAATCGTTTCTCTCAAATGTATCGAGATAACTCAACTCACTACTCGTAAATGGTTTCAAAATGATGTAAAGGCCAAGTTCTAAAGTTTAAAAACTATCGGCACACTTATAATTTGGTGGATTTGGGGTAAATTAGTGGAAACGAATAGGCTCAAACTCACCATGTAAGTTAAGGGTAAAATGTGCTCGGCTTAGGTCCATTCTAGTTCAGTTAGGAAAAACATGTCAAAATTTTAAAAATGGCACAATTTTTCAAAATAAACTAGAAAAATAAGGGCAAAATAAAGTTCAAGATAATTCTACTCCCGTCCCCCCACTTGAAATGTACAAAGTCCATTTTGTACGAAATTAAGTAATAATGAAGAAAAAGTAGAATTAGAGCAAGAACTTCTCTGAAATTTGCTCCATAAATGAAAGAAGGCTCATGAGAAAACTTCATGCCTTCGACTTTTCTCCTTGAGCGAACTTCAATTCCCTGAAATCACGCGAATACCACAAGCATAAAATTTATAAAAACAATAAAACCTAACTCACTTTCGTAGGAATCACGGTTGCATTTAGTGCATCCAACAGCCTTTTAAACCACTTAGTGTCCAAAGTGGACGAGTGTAGTCTCGTGAGGATTTACAGAGAACACACCCACAAAGTTCATTTAGTTACTACTACAAGTTTGGTATGTTCAAGAATATTGTTAGGAATTAAACTCAGAGAGTTGCTACGGCGTAACCAAGAAATTGAGTTACGCCGTAGTTGGTTAAAACATGGAGCTATCAGTAATGAAGGAAACGAGTTACGACGTACTCAACAGATCACGCTACACCGTTGCTGATGATCCAAGAGCATCAGTTTCTGTAGTAAACTAATTTTCTCCTTCCTTCTTGCTCTAATTTATGTAAAAATATAAGACAAATATACAAACCAACAAAAGAGAAAGAAAAAATAATACGGGTTGTCTCCCGCAAGAGCACTTTTTTTTATTATCGAGTCTTTAAGTTAGACTCACTCCCACGGTATCGTCAAGTGGGTGGATGACGAACTTGCCCAAGCTCATCCATTTCTTTCATCAAATTATGTCGTATCCAAGCGACATTTGTTGAAGTGCGTAGAAATTCCTTCTTGTCTCGACTCACGACCTTAGTAAACTTCTCATCAGATCCAATTGCATACCTAGTGATCTCGAATGTTTCAGCATGAATAGGTGGTGGTTTTTTATAGGGTATTCTGAGCAATTTACACCTTCGTTGCTTGTAGGCTTCATCATCCATGTCCATAAACCCATCGTATCCTTGCAAATCAAGATAGTCCACTATTCCTTCAAGATCATCATCGTCGGATTTCGTACCCTTATACCACTCGTCGTCGAGCTTATCTTCAATTAAGTTAAAACTCAATCTATCAACCCATGGTAGCTCGCATCTCTCACTATCATTGGTGGACCTCCAGTGGTAAGACACATTTCCGACTTGTTCTTTACTACTTACACCATTGCATTCATCTCCATAAGGATCACACGATGCCCAAAAGGATCCTTCGTTGTCATTACTTATCCTTATCTTTTCGCACCAATGTTCCATCTCTTTTTTACCACTCATATTACGATATTCCTCTCGTCGTAGGTCTTTGGTTTCATTATTAGTGAACAGGTCATTGTTGTGGACACGATTTACTTCTTCCCAAATCTCTATTTTCTTTTCTCTATCAACTTTACCATAGACGATCGTTTATAATTATTTATAAAATATCGTTTGAATAAAGAACTCGAAACAAAATAATTAAATGATAAAACATCGTTTATAATTATTTATAAAAAGAGAATAATAAATTAGCTTCATATCTATAGTGTTAACACCTCCAGATTGTGTATAAACCGAAGAAAATATGTCTTTTTTAAAACACGGGCACATTATTATTTTTATATTCTATTTAACTAATTGATTTCCATTATAAGTAATCCAATACTTATCAATTCCAACAAACCAGGTGATATAGTATTTGGATTTGGGATTTCGTCTATTGGAATAAAATCTTCCACCAGCAGCAAGGTGCCATTTGATAATTTAGTTGACATTAAAGAAAGCCCATGAAATATTCCTAAAAGATCTTACGTTAGATATGATGCAGATGCTAATTAAGTTATTAATTTGTATTTTCTCGACTACATATTAACAAAGGTTATCAAATCTCATACAAATCTACACTAAACTCTCCCGCATGTGGCATCTAGTAGAAGTTAAAAATGACAGAAAAAGGTTGTTTCATCTATATACCAGGTAAGAGCATGCACATGCTAACGGAAAGTACAAGAAAAAAGAAAAAGAACCACCAATATATAATCCTAATTGTGCACGTTTTTTGAATATGTTAATAAGAACGACTTTCATTAACTTAATCGTCAACATTTGTTTATAAGAAAAACTTTTGTTAACTTATTCGTCCAAATGAACATATACAATATGTTCCTAGACATTATAAGCAGTGTTAAAAAGTAGAGAAAACATAAATATTTGCGAACATATAATTCTAGAAAGAAATTATACAGGCATTTAGAAAATAAAAGTTATCCGCACTGTTATTACTAAAATTATATACACTAAACACATTTTCAAGCTTTGCAAAAGATAAAAATTACAAAAGCTTGAAAGTAAATCATACAATTTGTAATATTCTATGGAATTATTCATCATTGATTTGATCAAACAACTACACCTAATTGAATTATAAACAGCTCATCTACTAATATTAAACAAAAGACCAAAGCAAATGTTTAAGTGTGAGTGCTAACGTACCTCACTGATTTTTGTTTCTAAAACTCATGTAAATTATTCAACAAACGCGATTATATGAGTAGAATCTCATTTTGAGATTGTGATTTTCGTTTCTTTTTTTGTAATGATGAATAGTTTTATTTAAATGATGGAATGTGTCTTTCTTGATGCATTTTTGAATTTTCTAATGTTGTAAGGGAAACTAAATTTTAAATATACATAATTTGTCATTTTTTGCTTTGTTGTATATCGGACTTTCCTATTATATGATCGAACTCCTGATTTGTTCCTATTGTATGTAGTGAGTAACATAATAACAGGTAGTTGATGACCTAGACCTAGTTTTTCTAGAAAAACATAAAACTTTGATTTTATTTAATTTTGTTTCATCTACATTTGTTTTTCCAAGTAATTCAAAACACTCCTTTTATTCATCTTTGAAACGCATGCCTTAAAATTTTAGGGTAAACATTTGTGTTTCTCCAATCTTACAAAAAAAGGCACTAAAGAAAACCTAAACACGAAAATTATACAGTTCCAACTTTGAAGCCTATTAAGTGGTCATCGCCATTAAATAAATACATAAAAAACAATTGAAAACATTCTTACAAAATCCATACACTTTTTACGCATTCAAACAACAACACAAACCTAAACAGGAAGGGACATGATTTACACATGAGGTTTTGGTTACACACTCCAAATGTACTAGCAGTTAAAACATAATGTATACACATTACAGCTGTTTAAAGCACATGTTGAGTCAGCAAATAATTTCTCAACCATAAAACAATCAACAAACTCTAGAATACCACCAACCCAACAAGTTAACTAGTGTTTTGAGAAAGATGAACCCCCCCCCTCCCCCCCCCCCCCCCCACACACCACAGACACACACACCCACACACACACAAAAATAGTAAAAAATAACCAAGATTAATACATTAAGAATTACAAAATCTAATCATACACATGTTTGGTTGGTTGAACATGAGGAAATCACAACTCTGAT
>LBNU01019308.1:3290-27790 GCA_014162995.1 Artemisia annua
ACGTCCTTTACTACTCCTACCGGGTATGCTACGCTTCCATCCGCTAACCCTATTATTACCTCGGTCTCTTCTAGCTTTTATAGTTTGAGGGTGGTGTAGAGAGGTAGTGGAAGTAAGTTGAGGCTAGATCCAAGATCGGCTAGTGTGTAATAAGCTTCCGAATTACCAATCTTACATGGTAGGACAAATAGACCCGGATCATCTAACTTCTTAGGTAGTTTGTTTCGAACGAAGGCGGTCCCTTTCTCACCTAATTTGAGCTTATTCTCATATTTTTCTAGTAGGGCGTTATAGTAGGGGGCTCGTTCTAACACATCAATAACCGGACGTTCAAGGTGGAGTTCCTTGAATTCTTCGTCGAGGTCTTGTGTGGGGGGTGTTTCAACTATGTTATCGACTGATTTGGCGTTGGATGCCTTACTCTCGTGGTCTTTTTGAGGGATTTGGGTTTGTTTGAAACACGTGCTCATGGCGTTGACCGAATAATATTGTGGGCAAGAACTAGGGGACGAAACCGAAGAAATGGAGTTAACATTTAGTTTCGGGTTCTTGACCGTGTCGCTCGGGAGGGCTCCCATTTCTCATTCATTGAGAATCTTCAACAAAGAATCGATTTTATCAGTCATCTCGCTTTGCTTTTGTTTGAACTCGGATTCAAACTTGGATATACGAGCTTCTTGAGATGCCATAAATTTCGACATCAACCCTTCAAAGTTGTTGGTACTACCATAGTTGTTAGAAGGATTGTTGTTGAAGGTACGGTTGGAGGAGTTACCGTTGGGTTGAAACCGATTAGGTGGGTTGGAAGAATTGTTTTGGGGTGCGTTTTGATTTGACTTCCACCTAAGGTTGGGGTGATTTTTCCATGAGGGGTTGTATGAATCTCCATAAGGGTTTGGCTCGGGTTTGAAAGTGTACCACTTATCTCCCGCTTCGTCGGTACGCGTGGATGCGTAGTCCGCAAAAGCTTGTTCGGGGAGTTCCATGCAATCACGAGTGTCGTGGGGACCACTACATAATTCGCACGAAGAAGTGATTTTGTTCACTTGGCTTGAAGGTTTAGGAGCTTCGTAGGATTTCATGAGAAACTTGACTTGGTCTTCAAGTTCTATGATCCTACGGTCGGAAGTGCTTGAATTATTCGAAGGCAAAGATATTGCCTTGACCGTTTTATTCAAATCACGGGGATCATTCCAACTTTCGTTGTCATATAGAGCAAGATCTTCTAGGAGATCCCATGATTGTTCCGCACTTAGATCACGTAGCTTGCCACCGGCCGCTTGGTCAATGGTTTGCCTCGTGTGGAGATTGATGTGGTCATAGAAGATTTGGACTTGGAGCCAAAGGTCTATGCCATGATGAGGGACTTTTTGGAGTAAGTCCTTGAATCGAGTCCATGCCTCGTAGAGGGTTTCGCCTTGGCGTTGTTGGAACGCCAAGATATCATTCCTTAGCTTGGTAGTTCTCCCCGGTGGGAAAAATTGAGCAAGGAAACGAGTTGTGAGATCGTCCCAAGAGGTGATGGATCCTGCGGGAAGTCGCTCAAGCCATTGACTAGCTTGGTCCCGTAGAGAGAATTGGAAGAGACGCAATCGGGTCGTCTCTCGAGTTGCAACATCAAGGTCTATGGAATCTACGATTTTGAGGAAATCCTTGAGATGTTGGTTTGGATCTTCGGAACGAAGTCCATGGAATGCGCATCCGCTTTGCACCAACCGGATGGTGTCGGATCGCAAGGGAGTGACATTGGCTCCTTGAGTGAGCTCAATGGTGTTTCGATAGCCAAGGTGGCTAGGTCGGGAATACTCTCCTAAGGTGCGGGGTCTAGGAGGTTGGTTTGGTTGTGGTGGGTGGTTTGGTTGAATTGGGTTGTTGGGATCAAGGATGTTACCACCTTCCATGATGGCGGATGGTAAAGATTACGAACAAAAACACGAAGAAAAAGATAGACTAAAGAAATCCTAGAAAAAGAAAATAAAAATCTCACTAGAAAGGAATCTAGTGAGTAGACCTAAAGAAATAAAAATTCTACCTAAACAATAACTATTCCCCGGCAGCGGCGCCAAAAACTTGATGCGTGGTTTTGTGACCTTACAACAGGTTTTACCTCTCGAGGGATCTCAAGAGGCTTACAACCCCACCAGGCAGTGTACCTGACCGATGTAGTATAGGATAGTGGTAAGTACGGGGGATTGATCGTTCTCTCACAGGGAATAGTGTTCGTTAGGATAGAAAAACTACTCTAATAGGTCTAAGGGTGGAAGGAAGATTCTTTTTGTATTTTTATGTTTTATGGAAAGCAAGTAAAATCTCGGTTTTGGAAGAAGGGCGGAATTAGTTGCTAGTCAACTAACCCAAGTTTACTACTTATGCAAATTAAAATAAAATAAATATCTAAACTATTGTGGTTGTGAAAACAATATGGAGAAAGTTGTGTTTACTTAGATTTCATTACTCCCTAACTATCTTTTACCGGTTAATTGATATGTATGTTACTTGTGTGGATGAAGGGTGTATTCCTAATAACTCATGGAGTGGCATACATATCTCTCCAATTCTATGAGCTCTTATCTCGCCCTATGCCATGCACGGCACAACCATAGGGGTTGTAAACAGTGGCTCATGCGTTAAATACTACCTTAATAGCCTAGTATGCCTTGGCTACATGTTTCCCAAGACGTTCAAGCACGTTACCATAAAGGAGGTTGGCCAGTTTTCTTGAGCCTAACATTGATGGAACAATCATCCCAACAAACAACAACACACACCAATTAACCAATAATTAATAGTTAGGTTTCATTAGATCTAAGCAAACACTAGAGAATTTAGCTACACATGTTAATTAAAAGACAAGCAAAAGAGATAATCAACCAACACATAGACATATTGATTGAATTAAAGTGAAGACTTATCTTTAATTAAGCATGAGGGTTCCAAGGGTTGGAAACCCTAAAAAGTACAGAAAATTCGTCTTTAGGGTTTGCCCTAAAAGTTCTCCACAAAGTTCCACACTAATGAATGAAAATTAGAAAACTATATATAGATTTTACACTCTGACGGCGTCAGGTTATAAGGGCTGACGCCGTCAGCTCGCCGCTAATAGTTTTCTCGGATGGCCTAGATCCACTTCTGACGCCGTCACCTTATATAACCTTCTGGGCCGTCACTCTTTAACTTTACTCATGACGGCCTATATTTCCTAACACCTGACGGCGTCAGGTGTTAAATCCCAAATTTTCTCTGGCCCGTCATTCGATAATTGGATTCCACTCTTTTGTCAAGACTTTCTAACGGCGTCACCTTGTGACTTCTGACGCCGTCAGGTTGTAAATCTTCATCTTTTGAGACTTTGTCGTTTTCTTCACTTTTATGCTCCAAAAACGTCCGAATATGCATGTTTTCCAGAATTCTTCTCAAAAGTACCTAAAATGACAAAAGGAACGATTTAGGGAAATATTTGATCACATTTATATGAATTAGGGATTAAATGACCCCTTAAAAGCGTAACACTTTTTGTCTCATCATACTCATACCAATGAGAGGAGGCAAAAACAGCCATCTCCTCTCATCACAACACAGCATGTTCCTGATCCTTTTGGTGTTGGAACAAGTAGTGGTGGTTCCAGGCTTCAACCTAGCCCTGCTAGGGAGGAATCTGAACCTTTGCCCTATGATTCACCTCTCCCAACAGGTAACACAGTTGGAAGTGTTGAGGGCAGTGAGCAACCAATGGAATCGATGGCATTATGTACTACATTAACAAAGCAGGTTGGATCTCTGGAGAAAGACTTGGCACAAGTAAAAGAGCAACATGCCAAGGATGTTACAACTTTGAAACAAGAGATTCAAGCCTTAAAGGATGAAGTACAGGACTGCAAAGTTGATGATTTCTTCTTCATCCTCACCCAGTGAAGATTTCTTTGAAGATTTTGGGAATTCTCCCAAACAGGGGAGGAAAACAGATGCTGAAACCAAGGGGAGGAGAATTGATTTCAGAGAAGAAGATGATTCTGATGCTGATTTTGATTTTGGAGTTAAAGATTTGGCATTTGAGCAAATGGATGATACTGAAGAGCAAGAAATTCCTCTACAGCAGCAACTTGATACAGATCAACCAGGGCAAAAAGATTCCACTGCTGCAACAAATATTTACACTGCAGACCTAATTTTCAACTGAAGTTCATATTACCACTGCAGAGCAAATGGTTCCCACTGCTGGTCAGACCATTACCACTACAGAGGAAGAAATTGAGAAGATAAGAAAAGAAAAGGGTAAAGCAGTATTGCAGAGTGAAGAGCAACCAAAAAGGAAAGTTAAAAGGAGAGTACAAGCTCAAGTCGATTATGATGCTGAAGTTGCCAGAAAGTTTAGAGAAGATGAAGTTGCAAACAAAAAGAGATTGGATGAAATGGAGATTGCAGACTTCATGGAGGCTAAAAGATTGGACAGAATGGAAACCACTGCTTCTATGGATGTAAATCCAAGTTCCACTGTCCCACCTACAATTCTGAGAGAGAAGACTCCAGAATTCACATATGTACCTACAGATGAAGAAGTTGAATTCTCGGTTAAGCATGATCCAGTAATCAAGAAGAAAGCAATTGACCTTGTTGCAGATAAGACCTTAACTGAGGAACAAAGAACAGCTCAGTTGAAGGATTTTATTGAGATGAAAAATAGACAAGCACTTCAAGAAGAAATTGGTTCAGTAAGAAAGGGTCAAAAGAAATCAAGGCAACCAACTAAGGCACAAGTTATTTCATGGATGAAGACTTACTGTTGTAGTGTTGGTGGCTGGAAAATGCATCAATTCAGAGGAATGACCCATGATCAGGTTGAAGGTGTCTACTACAGAGTTAAAAGGCAAGATCTTGATTTTATTCCTATAAACTCTGAAGAAGAAGAAAGAAGATTTCCTCACCTGAAGAGAAAAGCTAAAGATAATGAATGATTGTCGTAATCTAGCAAGCAAGCTTGTAAACAACGGATCGTTGTCCCAACGAGGGTTGAAATTGATCTTGTCACTCGAGTCGTGAGTTATGTGAGATGAATAGGTTTGAAAGATGAGAATTGGTTTTAGTTTATACTACGAAACTTGTTTGAAACTTAATTTAAATAAAGAACGAGAGAAAAAGAAATAAGTTTAACAAGAAAAGAAAACATAAGACTAGATTTAAACAAAAGAGAAATGAAATTAAAACTTTAAAAAGAAAGTAAAAAGGAAAATGTTTTTGTAGTTTTGATTTTAAGTAACTAAAAGAAAAGTTAAACTAAAGAAATGTTAAAGATTAAACGAACCAAACTTAAGCTAATAAGAAAACAAGATAAGCTAAGTTGAATAAGACTAAAAAGATTTTAAGAAATTTCGGCAGAGTTCCGTTTAGAAATAATCTAAACGAAACTTCACTCGAGTAAACGATGAAGTGTATAAAAGCCTAGCTCGGCTTATAAGATAAATGAGACCCAAACTCGCTATTTATAATAAACCAAACTCGCTACTAAAGAGTACCATACTCGCTAACATGAAAACTGATACTCGCTATAACATTTAAAAAGTTCATACTCGCTACAATTTAAAACCAAACTCGCTAAGAAGAAAAATGACAATACTCGCTATAATGAAACTCCAAACTCGCTAGAATTTAAAGACCATACTCGCTAGACACTTAGAAAAGAATGAAACTCGCTAGCCTTACTCGCTAGCAAACAGCATACTCGCTGGAAATGTACCCATACTCGCTAGGAAAAAGTGCCAACTCGCTAAACGAATTTTGCTACTCGCTAAAACAGAAAACTTAACTCCTACTCGCTAAACCCTAAAAATGAAACTCGCTAGGATTATTTTTAGATGCTGAAACTTTTTAAAACGTGAAACCAAACATTAAAACTAATGAAAACTTAAAGAAAACTACGTAGAAATGATTTTAAGACACTAAATAAGCTTTATATAAGCCAACGACTCAAAACAAAACACTAACCCATTATTTTTCAATCCAAACGAATAAAAGGACACATGCAAAGGTGGTAAAACTTATAAAAGCTTGTAAAGATTAATAAGACACAAAATAAGCTCAAAGAGATTAAAAGACGTAAAAGAAATATTAAGATGAAGAGACAAATAAGTTAAGAAAAGTTTTTAAGACATGAAATAATAAACTTGCATAAAAAGAAAACTTACACTAATACACAAAAATAAGCTAAGACTAATTTCTACTCCCTACTCCTACTTGCTTTCAAATGAAGCTACCCATGGGATATTTATCATGCTAGGGGGAGCTCAAGTTTGCCATCGTGTACATTTTTGCCCCATAGACTTTTACATCTCATGAAAAAGACACATAAACTATATTATAAACTAATAAACGTCTAATACTTCTAAATGTAACGTCTTGTAAATTTGAGGCTAAGTGTTGACGTGCTTTCTCAAAGTCTTCAAAGATGTAAAAATGATCACTTGCTCGAACTTGGAAAGCTTTTTCTTATATATCTCTTTCAACTTCGATTAAGCGTTTCTTTCATCTTCTTGAGCTTTTAAGAAATAACTTTGTCGTCTTGGGCTTTTCTTAAGTGTATAACATCGTTGACTCGGCTTTTTGACACTTTTCCACATCTCGTGCTCGTTTTAGGGCTTTTTGGTTGATTTTGTTGCCATTTATGCAATATCCTTCCCTGCACGATCACAAACACAAAAACACGATATCTATGGCGTTTAACGTTAGTTTTTGGTCTTCTTAACACTTAAACTAAGGTCAAAAGTATGTGTAAAATAGCACATACCAATGAACCTCAGACTCAAAAGAAAACAAGATTTGTTGAAGAACAAAAGGTTCAGTCTGAGAAATTGACAGAAGAATAGCTGACTGGTATGATTGTGATTGAAGAAGAAGACGTCTATCCAGATCCACTACAAGTCAGACATCCTATTGTTGATTGGGAAGTTTACACTGCTAGTAATTTTGCTTCAACATGGAAGATTACAAGGTTGGGTGGTGAAACTTCATCATTTATTCAATTTGAAGATCTGATTAAAGCATGTGATAGAAGTGATCTTGATACACTGTGGCATTTGGTTCAAGAAAGATTCAAAGCTGATAATCTTAAAGATGTGAAAGAAATGCAATTATGGGTTGATCTAAGAAGACTTTATGAACATGACTCTAATGATAAATACTAGAAGTTTGAAGCTATAGGTGTGACAACTACATGGACATATTATGATTCATGTGAAGTTCATCATGTTTCTACAAAAGCTGGAGTGGATGTATTTATGTTTGCAGAAAAGGAATACCCACTCAGAGCTGGAACTCTCACTGCAATGTTGTCAACACAAATTAGAGTTCATGAAGATACTCAGAAGGTTAGAGCTTTGATACATAGGATACAAGATTAGTGTTCAAGAGCAATCCAGGCTTTAAGAAGAAAGTGAAGTGTTTGGAAGAATTCCCCAAATCCTAAGAGATGATGCAGATTGAAGAAACTTATTGATTTGCAGAGAAATCATAAGTTTAGGGGAGGATTGTTGGGAATAAAGCTAACAGTTACCACTGATAAGCTTGTGGAAGATACTGCTGAAGAATGCACTAGGAGTGGAAACACATTACCACTGCTAGTACATATTATTACCACTACTGTTAGGATAACTGTAATCGTATGTAGATAAGTATAGAAAAGTTCTTGTGTATATTCTATTATGATAGCTTTATATTTATCTTGTAAAGGACTCCTTGTGCTATAAAAGGAGGTCCTAGGTCATTGTTCTAGGTACGTATCAACCCTAGAAAGCTTCAAGGTGTAACCCTAGTGATAAGCAAGATCACTCGTATTATTATCAATAATATTGAAGCTTTGTGTTAAACTTACAACTGTTCTCACTTACATTACATCATACAATTCATATTCTAAGTATTGCTAAGTATATTCCGCGTGCTTAATAATATACCTCAAAGTATCACTCTAGCACAAGGTGTGTGTTTAGATCCTATACCACACCAGAAGAGTTTCATCCTATGCTAACCGAACTTGAAATCCTGGATTATCTTATTGATCTAGGATACGATGTTCAAGACGACCTACCACTCATCAGACTGTCAAGATTCAACGTCAAATATCTACCACAACCATGGAGAACATTCTACATGTTGATAATTAGATCTATTGCAAGCAGAAAGAGTGGTCATGAACATCCACGACTGGAGCACCAACAAGTATTTTGGGGGATGATGAGCATGAAACCTATCAACTTCGCCAGTTCCATAATGAGCGACATGATCCATCACATTCAAACCGATCATGAAAGGAACGTGATTCCGTTCGTTAGGTTCAAAAAGATGCTCATTGAACACTTCTGTGAGAAAACACCTGACGACCTCAAAAGAATGCATGATCCCACAGAACCCAAAAATGTCTACAACCAAGACTATAGGATCTCCTTTGTCAAAACCATCAAGTTTGTTACAAGGACTAAGGGAATGAGAATTCCAGATTACTTCCTGGATGAAAGGATTCGAAAGACTCAGAACTACAAAATCTATGACAAAGCCTTTCAAACTGGGAAAGTAGGTTATACTGGTGATGAAGAAGAACTAGCTGTCACAGTTCAAACTCGTAGCAAAAGAGGTGGCAAGACGGGATGCTCCAGCAGTACCACAACCTCACAACAACCTAAGTATACACCGAAACCTGCTACTAGACAACGAAGGAAGGTCACACCGAAACAAATCATTCAAGATGAACTAACATCTTCTTCTTCCGAAACTGAATCTGAGCTTGAGTCTGAGTCAGATGATGAGGAAGACTTTGAACGAAGAAAAAAAGCAGGAGATGATGAAGAGGAGTTTCCCGGACTTGAATTGGCTAAGCAGATAAGCAAGGAAACTCTTCACAAGGAACAAAGGAAGGGCACAGGGATCACCATCAATGAACCTAGTGGTGGTACTCAAATGAAGAAGTTGCAGATGAACCGGCTGATGTACCACTGGTCGACAAGCGTAAACTGAAAAGCATCATTNATGTCTACAACCAAGACTATAGGATCTCTTTTGTCAAAACCATCAAGTTTGTTACAAGGACTAAGGGAATGAGAATTCCAGATTACTTCCTGGATGAAAGGATTCGAAAGACTCAGAACTACAAAATCTATGACAAAGCCTTTCAAACTGGGAAAGTAGGTTATACTGGTGATGAAGAAGAACTAGCTGTCACAGTTCAAACTCGTAGCAAAAGAGGTGGCAAGACGGGATGCTCCAGCAGTACCACAACCTCACAACAACCTAAGTATACACCGAAACCTGCTACTAGACAACGAAGGAAGGTCACACCGAAACAAATCATTCAAGATGAACTAACATCTTCTTCTTCCGAAACTGAATCTGAGCTTGAGTCTGAGTCAGATGATGAGGAAGACTTTGAACGAAGAAAAAAAGCAGGAGATGATGAAGAGGAGTTTCCCGGACTTGAATTGGCTAAGCAGATAAGCAAGGAAACTCTTCACAAGGAACAAAGGAAGGGCACAGGGATCACCATCAATGAACCTAGTGGTGGTACTCAAATGAAGAAGTTGCAGATGAACCGGCTGATGTACCACTGGTCGACAAGCGTAAACTGAAAAGCATCATTGTCGATCCCAGAGCAGAAGAGAAGCAGCATCTAAAAGAACTGAAAGAAGCTGCACTCCTCAGTCTCCATCAACCCCAGCCTCGTCAACAACCGCTCGATCTACAGGCACAAGAGGGTGGCTCAAGCAGCACATTAATTCCTCCTTCCACAACTTTGACTCCAACTGAAACTGAACAACAAGATGTCATTATGAAGGAAACTACAGAAGAAAATGTTGCAGACTTCCAAAAAGAGAAAAAGCCAACTGAGTACATCACACCGGAGTTTGTCGCTCAGGTACGAAGAGAAGAGGAACTAATGAAGAAAGCAAGTGAGGAGACGGAAAGATTACTTCGTGATGATGAACAAGACGAAGAATTCTTTGACACTGACCAACTTATCAACTCACCTCCGCACTCATCTTCAAAGGATCCTCCGATTCCCAAAGGTACTCCTCCAAGGGATCCTTCTCCTCCTCCACCTGAATCTGAACATGAGTCATTTTCAACATCATCATCACACCACTCATCTCCACCATCACTAAAGATAGCATCAAAACGCAAATCAATCAAGAAAAAGGGAAGTTCATCCACCACCACAGCATCACAAAAGATTAAGCAAGCTGTTGCTATGGCAAGGAAAAGAAGCAAGATACAAAACCGCAGGATGGAGATCTCAAAGGCCAAGTTCAGAAATTATCAAAACTGGTCACAACATTGACTAATCAAGTCAAGGATCTCAAAGAGTCAACTGCTCTAGTTGACAAACTCCTGCAAGCTGACATGAGTGGAATGATTAAGTCGTACACCGAAGAATATCTCAACAACAACCTTGTTGCCATTACCACTCCAGCAGTGTCAGAACTTCTTCAACCGATTCAGACAACGTTGAACACCAGGATTAAACACAGCATGGAACAAATGCTTCAGTCAACACCATCATATCTCTGAACCAATAGGGCTCCAACTGCACCTACTGATCTTACAAACGAGCAACTACAAGCCTTGTTAGCTGCAAAACTCAGAGATAAAGAGGAAAAGACTCCTGAAGAATCAACGATGTTTGAAGCGTTGAAAGCCATTGCCTCTAAAGAGTCATGCAAGGAAGCAGCTGGTAAACCAAAACGACCAAGGAAAGATGATGACCCTGATGCCGATCCTAAAAGCAAGAAATCAAGGACATCAAAAAAACCATCATTTTCACAAAAGCCACCTAAGTCTTCCAAGGCTCCACCAACAAAACAGCATGCACCAGCCTCAGGATCCGGTCCAAAACAATCAAAAGAACCTTTCACGTTTCAACTAGTTGACACTCAGGAGAACCCCAAATCATCCATTCCCGAATCACAAATTCCTGAATTTCAAGCTGGACCATCATCAACATCTAAAACCAAAGAGAAAGAACAATCTACAAAGTCTAAAAAGAAGAAGAAGAAGAAGAAGTCTAAACTATTCTCCTGGTTCAATGTAGATGAAGCTCCGAAACCTGACTGGTTGACTGAAATGATCAAGGCACACCCTCCACTTGAAGCCGATGAACCACTGCCTGGAAATACTTTGCAGCTTACACAAAGTATCATGATGGGACTTCAAGTTGAAAAGTTGACTAAGGCTGAACTTAAAAGGATCAATCGTGAAGCACTTGACTTTCTGAAGAAAAGATCGGGAAACAAAGTTGAACTCGAATACCACATGGAGAATATTATCTGCGCCTTATCGGGCACGTTCGACTGGTTGAACCCTGAATCCAACATCGACACCCAAAAGAAAGACAAAACACCTTACTTCACCGACTGGACAAAACCATTGCCTCTGCTAGGTTTCCCTGAAAAACTTAAGATCCCTTATCGCTACTTCTTCAACAACGATCTCCGATATCTTCAACATGCTCATGAGACCTCCAAAGAACGATATGCATCCTCACTGACGATTTCCGTTCCAGCTGCTAGAAATGAATTACCATGCATTGAATAAACAACACCAATATTCAGCAAATCAGTTGTAACATACAACAAGGAAGCTCTTTTCGGTATTCAACACTGGCCCGAGAAACGTAAACTCGGCTACACCCACAGACTACACCTAACATCAAGTGAGAATGTGAAGCATCCGCTTCGTATCGTCGCTATCATGGAAATCTTGGAGGATAGAAGATTCAACTACACTTTCATGCGCGAAATCATCGTCAAGAGACTGGATGAGAAGCAATACAAGTTTTGTGAAGCAGACTTGCCGGATCTCAACCTGAATGACATCGAAGATATGTATTTGGAAAAGGTTCAAGGAAAAATGCTAAACTTCCCAAAGGAAACACAATACAACTTCATCGCATCTCTACTTCTCTACATCAGACGATTAATAGTTCAAGAAAGAGTGGAAGATCTTCAGCTGGGCGTTGAAAGTTATCAGAACGACATCAAACTAACCAAACCACAATTCACATTTCCTGGAATTCAAGGATCATCACAGTATTCTCTTGTGCAACAACCATCGTTTGGAATCATCTACCTCAATAAGAAGAGTCAACTTCGCTTAATGAGGTTCGATGAAATTCAGAAGTTCTGTGATGACACACTACGAAGAGTTCGTGATGGGTTGGCTGAAAGATTGATCGATGAGAAGAAGAAGCTACAAAAAGGTGAAGAGACTAAGGTGTCATTTGTTTTTTCAGAGCTTTTACCTCTTCATCTGCAAACCATGTCTGCAGAAGAAGAGGTACATCTAAAGCTCTTCATCTGCAAGAAGAAGACCGTTTGTTTTTTGTGCTATTGAAGTACTTCTTTCCCTTTTATTTATTTTTTTTTCAGTAGTATTTTTTTGTGTTATATTATTTAAGTTTTTTTTTTCACTAGTTTATTTATTTATTTCTTTTTTGTTATTGAAGTACTTTTTTTTTCTTCTTCTTTCATTTCCTTTTTCTTCTTCATTAGTGTTTTTGTGCTATTGAGTGTAAAACAAGCAATCGCTTAAAATACGGAGTATTAAAGACAATACATAATGGTTCAAAATATACCAATATCGCTTAAAAGACGGAGTATTAAAGACAATACATATGGTTCAAATTATACCAATACATAATGGTTCAAAACATAAAAATTGCAAAGCACATAAATTATCAAAATACTACAAACATATATCAAATTAGGACCCGACCCGTTCAATCACTTTGCATTAATTGTTGCGCGATTTGATCTCTTAAATTAGTCATATATTGTCGGTCTGATGCATTGCCTTGTGGTTGAACAACTTGACCTTCTTCATTAACTTCGTCATGAACTTCAACTAATGCGTTGTCATTATCAAGTTGCATATTTGATTGCTCATATCTAGCAAAGAGTTCATCATCTAAACCTTCTTTTCGTATAAAATTATGAAGTGCATAAACATGCAATCGTGATATTTCGTTGTTTCGTTAGTGAAAAGGGTGCCATCTTCTTTAATATAGGAAAACGTGCTTTTAAGACACCATACGCACGTTCAATCACATTTCTAAGTTTCGCATGTGAATGGTTGAATTTTTCTCTACTATTCAATGGACGGCTTCGCCGAAAATCTCCTAACCAATATCTCACATTGCGATATGGCACCATAAACCCTCGTGTGTGTGCATAGGCGGCATCACAAAGATAATATTTGTCTGTAAATGTCANGATCTCAACCTGAATGACATCGAAGATATGTATTTGGAAAAGGTTCAAGGAAAAATGCTAAACTTCCCAAAGGAAACACAATACAACTTCATCGCATCTCTACTTCTCTACATCAGACGATTAATAGTTCAAGAAAGAGTGGAAGATCTTCAGCTGGGCGTTGAAAGTTATCAGAATGACATCAAACTAACCAAACCACAACTCACATTTCCTGGAATTCAAGGATCATCACAGTATACTCTTGTGCAACAACCATCGTTTGGAATCATCTACCTCAACAAGAAGAGTCAACTTCGCTTAATGAGGTTCGATGAAATTCAGAAGTTCTGTGATGACACACTACGAAGAGTTCGTGATGGGTTGGCTGAAAGATTGATCGATGAGAAGAAGAAGCTACAAAAAGGTGAAGAGACTAAGTGGAAAGCTAATGGACGAAGAATGATTCAAAACTTTGTTCATACGATTGAAGAAAGGCTGTATCGTCGTGAGCAGATCAGGAGATTGGAAAGCTACATACGTGTTCGACCTTCATTTCCAGTCTTGACATTCAGACGACCCGATCCTCAGTTCACTGACTTTGATGCTTTGCCTGCTGATGAACCTTAGCTCCCTTGCTTCTGGTATTAACATTTCAATATTTTCATTATATATTGATTGATTTGTAATAACTACGGCTTGTGCACACATAACAGTGTACAACCCGCACTTTGTACTTAAAGGACCCTGTGGTATGCATCAGTGCTACAATCCTCGCATAAGGAGCGAAAGCTTCTTACTTTTGAGTAAAATTAACAAACTTTTCATGATTTTTACAATTCTGCTCAAAAGACAAGTATTTCACCTCAATGAGTAGTCACTTGTTGAGGGGGAGTACTTGATTAAAAACATTGTTCTAAATCTTAAAGTCTTGATTGATTTCTCCCCATAAGACTCAAAAAGGCATATTTTAATCAAAAAGTTTACAAAAACAACATTTGATATGCTATTTTTGAGGGGGAGAAGATGAAAAGTGATTAAAATACGATGTCAAAAGTTTTATCTTGTGCGAGCTCGACTCAGAATTGACCCACGAATTGACGAAACAACAAATGTTAGTATTCAAAAGGATTTATCCAAGTAGAAAGTACCATTTCGAGAAACTCTTTTTAGACGTTTACTTTGACGGGTCTAACTTCCTTCAAGGAATGTTAACAACTTCAAGTTAGTTATTAGGGCTAGTTGTCACCTAAAAATTGATAATGTATCCCTTTAACAAAGCAACGTAAACGTGTCCCTCGGGTATATGTCTATTAAGAGTGGATCAATTCAAAAGTGCCAACTCTTCCCGCGTATGCAAATTCCAAAAAACAATCATGAGCATATGCGGAGGGGGAGTCTTTCAAAAGAAATCTAAACCCTCAAAGTGTTAACAAAAGGTTTTAAACTCGTAAACACTTTGAGAGATTTTCAAATATTTGGTTCAAAGGCATCAATAGGATAGTCATGGAGTTACAAGGTGACTAAGAATAGGAATAACCGTCCTATGATCCGCCAGAACCGGAGGGATCTACCCAAGGAAATCACCAATAGTTAGAAAATAGAAGTCCTTAGGTATGATATGAAAAAGGAGAAAAGAATGAAAGGAGAAAGAAGGGGTTGAAGAATTAAAAAGAAATGAAAGAAAAGGGTGAAAAGAAATAGCCCTACATTTGTTCAACCTTAGGTCAGACACCGGGTTCAATTCATATGCTACTGGTCGTTGCTAAGGCGACACCGGTATTGAAGATGAAGACATCATGGACCCAGTGACGCAATGCACCTAAACCTTCTTAGCCACTCAAGTGTCTCTCAAAAGATACTTGTTTCATTCTCACAGAGAACCATGGATAATCTATTGACCATTCACTACGAGTGCGTCGATATTGAATAGGAGGTACTCTGCTCCATACCTTCGACGACCATATTGTGCACGAAAAATGCGCAAGCAATATTCTCCATGTAGTATTCGAGTTCAACTTTGTTTCCCGATCTTTTCTTCAGAAAGTCAAGTGCTTCACGATTGATCCTTTTGAGTTCAGCCTTAGTCAACTTTTCAACTTGAAGTCCCGTCATTATACTTTGTGTAATCTATAAGGTATTTCCAAGCAATGGTTAATCGGCTTCAAGTGGAGGTTGTGCCTTGATCATATCAGTCAACCAGTCAGGTTTCGGAGCTTCATCTACATTGAACCAGGAGAATAGTGTAGACTTCTTCTCCTTCTTCTTTTTAGACTTTGTAGATTGTTCTTTCTCTTTGGTTTTAGATGTTGATGATGGTCCAGCTTGAAATTCAAGAATTTGTGATTCGGGAATGGATGATTCGGGTTCTTCCTGAGTGTCAACTGGTTGAAACATGAGAGGTTCTTCTGATTGTGTTGGACCGGATCCTGAGGCTGGTGCATGTTGTTTTGTTGAAGGAGCCTGGGAAGACTTAGATGGCTTTTGTGAAGATGATGGTACTTTTGATGTCCTTGATTTCTTGCGTTTAGGATCGGCATCAGGATCATCATCTTTCCTTGGTCGTTTTGGTTTACCAGCTGCTTCCTTGGATGACTCTTTAGCGGCAATGGCTTTCAACGCTTCAAACATCGTTGATTCTTCAGGAGTCTTTTCCTCTTTATCTCTGAGCTTTGCAGCTAACAAGGCTTGTAGTTGCTCGGTTGTGAGATCAGTAGGTGCTGTTGGAGCCCTGTTGGTTCGGAGATAGAATGGTGTTGACTGAAGCATTTGTTCCATGCTGTGTTTAATCCTGGTGTTCAACCTTGTCTGAATCGGTTGAA
This sequence comes from Artemisia annua, assembly GCA_014162995.1. NCBI lineage: Eukaryota > Viridiplantae > Streptophyta > Magnoliopsida > Asterales > Asteraceae > Artemisia > Artemisia annua. Next base: position 19,333 of record LBNU01019308.1, read on the forward strand.
GAAGTTCGGACACTGCTGGAGTGGTGATGGCAACAAGGCTGTCGTTGAGATATTCTTCGGTGTAAGACTTTATCATTCCAATCATGTCAGCTTGCAGGAGTTTGTCAACTAGAGCAGTTGACTCTTTGAGATCCTTGACTTGATTAGTCAATGTTGTGACCTGTTTTGATAATTTCTGAACTTGGCCCTTTAGATCTGCATCCTGAGGTTGTGTGTCTTTCTTCTTTTTCCTTGCCATAGCAACAGCTTGCTTGATCATTTGTGATGCCGTGGCAGTGGATGAGCTTCCCTTTTTCTTGATTGATTTGCGTTTTGGTGCTATCTTTGGAGATGGTGGAGATGATTGGTGTGATGATGATGTTGAAGATGATTCATGTTCAGATTCAGGTGGAAGTCTTCAAAAAAACAAACGGTCTTCATTTCATTTGTCTGCCCGCCTGCAGACAAAAGTGGCAAAAAAGAGCTTTTTTTAAAAAACAAACAAGGCCTAAGTGGAAAGCTAATGGACGAAGAATGATTCAAAACTTTGTCAATACGATTGAAGAAAGGCTGTATCGTCGTGAGCAGATCAGGAGATTGGAAAGCTACATACGTGTTCGACCTTCATTTCCGGTCTTGACATTCAGACGACCCGATCCTCAGTTCACTGACTTTGATGCTTTGCCTGCTAATGAACCTTAGCTCCCTTGCTTCTGGTATTAACATTTCAATATTTTCATTATATATTGATTGATTTGTAAAAACTACGGCTTGTGCACACATAATAGTGTACAACCTGCACTTTGTACTTAAAGGACCCTGTGGTATGCATCAGTGCTACAATCCTCGCATAAAGAGCGAAAGCTTCTTACTTTTGAGTAAAATTAACAAACTTTTCATGATTTTTACAATTCTGCTCAAAAGACAAGTATTTCACCTCAATGAGTAGTCACTTGTTGAGGGGGAGTACTTGATTAAAAACATCGTTCTAAATCTTAAAGTCTCGATTGATTTCTCCCCATAAGACTCAAAAAGGCATACTTTAATCAAAAAGTTTACAAAAACAACATTTGATATGCTATTTTTGAGGGGGAGAAGATGAAAAGTGATTAAAATACGATGTCAAAAGTTTTAACTTGTGCGAGCTCGACTCAGAATTGACCCACGAATTGACGAAACAACAAATGTTAGTATTCGAAAGGATTTATCCAAGTAGAAAGTACCATTTCGAGAAACTCTTTTTAGACGTTTACTTTGACAGGTCTAACTTCCTTCAAGGAATGTTAACAACTTCAAGTTAGTTATTAGGGCTAGTTGTCACCTAAAAACTGATAATGTATCCCTTTAACTAAGCAACGTAAACGTGTCCCTCGGGTATATGTTTATTAAGAGTGGATCAATTCAAAAGTGCCAACTCTTCCCGCGTATGCAAATTCAAGAAAACATTCATGAGCATATGTGGAGGGGGAGTCTTTCAAAAGAAATCTAAACCCTGAAAGTGTTAACAAAAGGTTTTATACTCGTAAATACTTTGATAGATTTTCAAATATTTGGTTCAAAGGCATCAATAGGATAGTCATGGAGTTACAAGGTGACTAAGAATAGGAATAACCGTACTATGATCCGCCAGAACCGGAGGGATCTACCCAAGGAAATCACCAATAGTTAGAAAATAGAAGTCCTTAGGTATGATATGAAAAAGGAGAAAAGAATGAAAGGAGAAAGAAGGGGTTGAAGAATTAAAAAGAAATGAAAGAAAAGGGTGAAAAGAAATAGCCCTACATTTGTTCATGTTCGCCTTGAAAATAATGTTATATGTTGGAAATTGCATTAGTAATAAGCACAAGGACTTGTCTTGTCAATAGGACATAGTTTAGTGTGGTTAGTAGTATAAATACTCTCCTAGTGGCAACTAGGAGAGGTGGATGTTCATTGTAATAAGGAGGTGTGTGTGGTTTATCCTCTTTCTCTCTCTAGAAAACACACACATCTTCCCCAATTCTTTAATCTAACACTTTATGCCATTCTCACCAACTGTGTCACTGGTAAACAAACTGGGCATGAACACCCTTCACTAGAATTTCTACAATTTTTCTGGGGAGTTGTAAATGTGGCCAGTATTGACTATGCTCAGCTCATCTGGGATGATATGATCTATCAAGCTGCTCAAGTTATGAAACAAACTGAAAAGAAAATACCTTTCTACCGATTCACCAAACTCCTAATTCAGCATTTCATGAAGAAATACTCCGACATTGATTCCAGAACAAATGACAAGCAACATCAACCAAAATGGATTATATATTCACATCTGCTTGGATTCAATCTACTAACACCACCGTGCAAGGAATGAGAATTCCTGATAGGCTGCTTTCTGCCGATATCCGAAAAACAAGTGCTTATAAAGTGTACGATACTGCTGAAAGGAACCAAAAGGTTGGTGTGAAAACGTCAACAACCAAAAGGATGGTTTCTAAAGAAACAGGAAAAAAGTTCCCTATGCCCAAGAGTAGAACCAAGAAGAGGTTTTATGTCTCATACTTGATGGTTGGTTGGTTGAAGAGTATTGAGTACTTAGGGATTCGATGGAGTACGAACTCTCTACACCGTTCTTAGTCACTACACGAACCACAAGCTTAAGTCACAAGTCTGGGGAATCTTACTTCATTCTCAAGTTCGTCATATTGAGTTCTTTCTTATGGGGTTAATGGAAACAGCCGTCGTTGTTCATTCAGAGGTTGATAAAGAGTTAGACAATTTCAAATGGTATCGTTAGTAGATTGGAAATATCGACATCTTCACACGTGCTGATTGTGATTTATGCTAAGAGTGCTTCCGGCTAATACTACATGTACACAATGTTATGCTGATTCCGATGAGATCGCAATCATCAGGGGAGAGAAATGTGTACGTCAAGGACGCACAACAGGTTCACGTGATCGGGCTTAATCATTTATTCCATAGTTGATATCCGCAGAGATGGTCAGTGGTTCAACCTATCCGCAGAGATGGTCAGTGGTTCAACTTGTTACTTTGGTGTCATCGTTTCTACCTTTGTTGGTTACATGTGTACATTATGGGCTGATTCGTAAGATAGCTGGAATGCATTAGTTGAAGATGAAGATGTTGATACTTTGTACCCCCGAACGGATAATCTTGAAGAAGGTCGAGTCTACAGTCTGTTCTACATTTTCCGCTGCGTGTTAGAAGACTAAAGACGGGTTGCATTTAATTATCAAAAGACTTCTTCAGATAGATGTTGTCAGTTTGGGGGAGAGCACTAATTAGGGGAGAGTGTATTGTATTGGCCATTATTAATCCCTAATTAGATTCGCTCACATTGTTCCTCTACAAGTCAAAGTGATGGCAGCCGAGAAGACTCAGATGTATAAGTGAAGCTATGGTGCTTGAAGACCACTCTCGGAGCTGCTGTACATATGTTTTGTATTGTGTTTTACTTAATTTTGCTTGTAGGGAACATTGTAAGCAATTTCCATATAACATTACTTTGGGGAGAGATTGTTAGCCTTGAAAATAATGTTATATGTTGGAAATTGCATTAGTAATAAGCACAAGGACTTGTCTTGTCAATAGGACATAGTTTAGTGTGGTTAGTAGTATAAATACTCTCCTAGTGGCAACTAGGAGAGGTGGATGTTCATTGTAATAAGGAGGTGTGTGTGGTTTCTCCTCTTTCTCTCTCTAGAAAACACACACATCTTCCCCAATTCTTTAATCTAATATACCATGTTTAACCTTTATTTCGAGCATCCCCGACCTCCTGAAGAATGATTCTTGGTCTTTACAGTTCAACCTTAGGTCAGACACCGGGTTCAATTCATATGCTACTGGTCGTTGCTATGGCGACACCGGTATTGAAGATGAAGACGTCATGGACCCAGTGACGCAATGCACCTAAACCTTCTTAGCCACTCAAGTGTCTCTCAAAAGATACTTGTTTCATTCTCACGGAGAACCCTGGATAATCTATTGACCATTCACTACGAGTGTGTCGATATTGAATAGGAGGTACTCTGCTCCATACCTACGACGACCATATTGTGCACGAAAAATGCGCAAGCAATATTCTCTATGTGGTATTCGAGTTCAACTTTGTTTCCCGATCTTTTCTTCAGAAAGTTAAGTGCTTCACGATTGATCCTTTTGAGTTCAGCCTTAGTCAACTTTTCAACTTGAAGTCCCGTCATTATACTTTGTGTAATCTACAAGGTATTTCCAGGCAATGGTTCATCGGCTTCAAGTGGAGGTTGTGCCTTAATCATAACATTCAACCAGTCAGGTTTCGGAGCTTCATCTACATTGAACCAGGAGAATAGTGTAGACTTCTCTTTGGTTTTAGATGTTGACGATGGTCCAGCTTGAAATTCAAGAATTTGTGATTCAGGAATGGATGATTCGGGTTCTTCCTGAGTGTCAACTGGTTGAAACATGAGAGGTTCTTCTGATTTTGTTGGACCGGATCCTGAGGATGGTGCATGTTGTTTTGTTGATGGAGCCTGGGAAGACTTAGATGGCTTTTGTGATGATGATGATACTTTTGATGTCCTTGATTTCTTGCGTTTAGGATCGGCATCAGGATCATCATCTTTCCTTGGTCGTTTTAAGTTACCAGCTGCTTCCTTGGATGATTCTTTAGCGGCAATGGCTTTCAACGCTTCAAACATCGTTGATTCTTCAGGAGTCTTTTCCTCTTTATCTCTGAGCTTTGCAGCTAACAAGGCTTGTAGTTGCTCGGTTGTGAGATCAGTAGGTGGTGTTGGAGCCCTGTTGGTTCGGAGATAGAATGGTGTTGACTGAAGCATTTGTTCCATGCTGTGTTTAATCCTGGTGTTCAACGTTGTCTGAATCGGTTGAAGAAGTTCGGACACTGCTGGAGTGGTGATGGCAACAAGGCTGTCGTTTTCTTCGGTGTAAGACTTTATCATTCCAATCATGTCAGCTTGCAGGAGTTTTTCAACTAGAGCAGTTGACTCTTTGAGATCCTTGACTTGATTAGTCAATGTTGTGACCTATTTTGATAATTTTTGAACTTGGCCCTTTAGATCTGCATCCTGAGGTTGTGTGTCTTTCTTCTTTTTCCTTGCCATAGCAACAGCTTGCTTGATCTTTTGTGATGCGGTGGCAGTGGATGAGCTTCCCTTTTTCTTGATTGATTTGCGTTTTGGTGCTATCTTTGGAGATGGTGGAGATGAGTAGTGTGATGATGATATTGAAGATGATTCATGTTCAGATTCAGGTGGAGGAGGAGAAGGATCCCTTGGAGGAGTACCTTTGGGAATCGGAGGATCCTTTGAAGATGAGTGCGGAGGTGTGTTGATAAGTTGGCCGGTGTCAAAGAATTCTTCGTCTTGTTCATCATCACGAAGTAATCTTTCCGTCTCCTCACTTGCTTTCTTCCTTAGTTCCTCTTCTCATCATACCTGATCGACAAACTCCGGTGTGATGTACTCAGTTGGCTCTATCTCCTTTTGTAAGTCTGCAACATCTTCTTCCGTTGCTTCCTTCATAATGAAATCTTGTTGTTCAGTTTCAGTTGGAGTCAAAGTTGTGGAAGGAGGAAGTAATGTGCTGCTTGAGCCACCCTCTTGTGCCTTTAGATCGAGCGGTTGTTGATGAGGCTGGGGTTGATGGAGACTGTGAAGTGTAGCTTCTTTCAGTTCTTTCAGGTGCTGCTTCTCTTCTGCTTTGGGATCGACAATGATGCTTTTCATTTTACGCTTGTCGACCAGTGATACATCAGCCGGTACATCTTCTTCTTCTTCATCATGAGTACCACCACTAGGTTCATTGATGGTGATCCCTGTACCTTTCCTTTGTTCCTTGTGAAGAGTTTCCTTGCTTATCTGCTTTGCCAATTCAAGTCCAGGAAACTCCTCTTCATCATCTCCTGCTTTTGTTCTTCGTTCAAAGTCTTCCTCATCATCTGACTCAGACTCAAGCTCAGATTCAGTTTCGGAAGATGACGATGTAGGTTCATCTTGTATGATTGGTTTTGGTGTGACCTTCTTTCTTTGTCTGGTAGCAGGTTTTTGCGTAGACTTAGGTTGTTGTGAGGTTGTGGTACTGCTGGAACTTCCCGTCTCGCCACCTCTTCTGCTACAAGTTTTAACTATGACAGCTGGTTCTTCATCATCACCAGTATAACCTACTTTCCCAGCTTGAAAGGCTTTGTCGTAGATTTTGTAGTTCTGAGTCTTTCGAATCCTTTCATCCAGAAAGTAGTTTGGAATTCTCATTCCCTTGGTCCTTGTAACAAACTTGATGGTTTTGACAAAAGAGATCCTGTAGTCTTGGTTGTAGATGTCTTTGGGTTCTGTGGGAACATGCATTCTCTTGATGTAGTCAGGTGTTTTCTCACAGAAGTGTTCAATGAGCATCTTTGTAAACCTAACGAACGGAATCACACTCCTTTCATGATCGGTTTGAATGTGATGGATCATGTCGCTCATTATGGAACTGGCAAAGTTGATAGGTTTCATGCTCATCATCCCCCAAAATACTTGCAGGTGCTCCAGTCGTGGATGTTCATGACCACTCTTTCTGCCGGCAATAGATCTAACTATCAACATGTAGAATGTTCTCCATGGTTGTGGTAGATATTTGACGTTGAATCTTGACAGTCTGATGAGTGGTAGGTCGTCTTGAACATCGTATCCTAGATCAATAAGATAATCCATGATTTCAAGTTCGGTTAGCATAGGATGAAACTCTTTAGGTGTGGGAAGCACGAGAACGGTTCGTAGAACATCTATGTCCACTGTGTATTCTTGACGATCCAGCTTGACAGTGAAGGATTCATCATCCAAGTTGGCTTGAGCTGTGTGCCAGAACTGATGAATATAGAAGATAGGAACTGATGCTGACTTTGTAAGCATAGGTTTGCAGGGATGAGCCAGTAGAATGTCCTTAACAATCTTGCACGTATCTTCGGGAATTCGAAGTTTGTTGAAGTCAATACGTGGATTGTTTTGGCCAATGGTGATGTTGTAGTTTGCTTGGACAACCTCTCCGACTGTGAGTAATGGAAGAGTTTGTTCGGGGACATTTTCAGTGTGTTCAGCCATTGTATTATGTAAATATATTGTAATGAAATCAGACATCCAAATTTGTTATTCATTAGTTCACGTTCATGTTTGATATACATAGACATACAAGTTACAAGTTGCAATTAATTAACACGTGAGATGTGATTGTATTAGAAATTTAACACGTATATTTTGAGACATAATAATGGATCATTCATTGCACTTAACATAACAAATTACGTCTTAGAAATACATAAACATCAATAACACACATCCACAAGTTAATAATACATGGTTACAACATAAACAATACACAAATTTATGAGATATCATCCTTAGACATGTTTTAGAAAAATTCACAAAAAAATGAAAATTTGAAAAATTTCTAAGTGTGATCTCGAAAACATAGCATCCATATTTCTCGATAACTTTCACTAAATGGGTTCTCGATAACTTTTGTATATTTGTGTTCTCAATAATTTCATAAGAAAAGATCTCGATAACTCGTGATCTCGATAATTCTTATTGAGTGATCTCGATAATTTACAAAGAGTTCTCGATAATTTTGGTTGAGGAGAGTTCTCGATAAATTATAGAGAGTTCACGATAACAATGATCGAAAGATCTCGATAAGTTACAGTTTTCGAAAATTCTTATACAAGAATTTTCGAGATCAATGTAGACATACGTTTTCTTGAAAAATTATGGAGTCTTGATTGAAAACCTGATGAAATGAGTACAAGAAAGCAGTTAGAATCACATAACAATCATATACACCAGTTTTCGAAAACTAACGAGACCCTAATTTATCTAGAACACAGAATTCGTGCATTTTTGTTGAAAATCCAATGGAATACTTCAATTAACACTTAAACAAACACATTCAAACCACTTAATTGAATTCAAGAACACATACATAAAAATACCCAATTCGAACAAAAGCCCTAATTTTCTAGATCATGTATTCGTGATATATGGAACTATTAACGAGCAAAAACATGATACTAACACTCAAACAAACATATCCTACTAATAAAATCAAACAAAACAACAGTCAAACAAAAATACCCAATTCGTATATAAACCCTAATATCGAAATCAGATCAAACATGTTTTTGTTATGATTATTTGTTTGTAACACGATTAGTACATGTCTAGGAACAAAAGCCCTATGTTTAATCAAACAAAAACACACGTATGGATCATAAACGAGATTAACGCAAACCCTAGTTCTAGAAAACAAAATTGTGAAAAATCTAGCCATTAAAAACCAAATTGGTTAAAAACCATTTCTTAGATTAGGCCAAAGATCATTAAATCACTTACGGATTGAAGGTTTGAAGCACTTATTTGTGTTTTGAATTAGAGCCGTTTGATAATAAAGAGTGTGTTTGGTTTTATGTTTTTGTGGAAATAAGAAAAAAACGGGGGGG
>LBNU01019308.1:27830-56103 GCA_014162995.1 Artemisia annua
GGTTGAATTTTGAAAAACTTTGAAACTTTGGCAAAACTGGTCCCTTGACTACATAACATACTATATAGGTCCTAAATTTTGATATTTAACGATGTAAGATAACGACCGTTAGGCAAAAAAACATTCTAGGCTAAAAGGAAATTAAAGAATATTTAAATAAATGATACGAGGGATAACCCGTGAAGTTCCACCATTATTATTGACAACATCATCTTTTTGAAATATGCAAGTACACATGTTTGAACAAGATTTTTTAAATTTTGAAGAACATTTTCTCCCCCTCAACACTTGGTGATAAAAAGAGAAATTTTTGATAAACCAAAGTGTTGATAATGGTAGTGTACTTGCATTTGAAGAGCGAGAGAAAAAATAAAACGTAAGAAAAAAATGTGAAATATTTTTGGTGTTTTTGAAGATTTTTTGATTTTGTCTTTTGTTTTTGATAAATATTTACAAGAATAGTTTTGGTATTTGACTCAGTTAATTGTTTTCAAGAAAAGATTTTAAATCATTTGGAGTCAAACACCGCATACCAATCCGGTGGACTAGTTCAGCAAACCTTGAGGGAGGTAAAGGTTTCGTGAACAAATCTGCCAGTTGGTATTCGGTACCCACAAAGTATAACTCAATTATACCCTTTTCAACATGCTCCTTGATGAAGTGATAACGGAGATCAATGTGCTTAGACTTTGAATGCAGAACCGTGTTGCATGAGATTGCTATCGCACTTTTCGAATCACAGTACATCGGAATCTTGTTGAATAAGTAACCGTAGTCCATTAGTTGTGTACGCATCCAAATGACTTGTGCACAGCAGGCAGACATGTCTACATATTCAGCTTCTGTTGATGATAGTGAAGTGCAATCCTACTTCTTTGATTGCCAAGACACAAGTTTATCTCCAAGAAACTGCAAACCACCAAAAGTACTTTTGCATGTGTCCATACACCCTGCATGATCAGCGTCTGAAAAAGCTATTAGTTCAAAACCGGAATCCTTCGGATACCAGATCCCCAAGTTAATGGTTCCCTTTACGTATCGAAGGGTTCTCTTAGCCTCATTGAGGTGACGTTCAGTAGGACTGGACTGATTAGCAAGAGCACATAAAGACAGCAAATACAGTATCCGGTCTACTAGCGGTGAGATACATAAATGACCCAATAATACTTCGGTATTTTTTGGGGTCAACTGGTTTCCTATTTGGGTCCGCATCTAACTTAGTTGTGTTGGCCATTGGGGTATTGTGAGTATCACAACTGGTCATGCCATGTTTCTTAATTATCTCAAGAGCGTATTTGGACTGATTAAGGAAAATTCCACGGGGTGACTGATGAACTTTTAGTCCTAAGAAGAACGTAAGTTTACCCATCATTGACATTTCAAAATTTTGTTTCATTAATCTGGCAAAAGCGTTTGAGCACTTTTTATTAGTAGAGCCAAAAATAATGTCATCGACATATATTTGCACAATTAAAACATCTTCCCCGTGTTTTTGGATAAACAAAGTTGGATTTAATAAACCTTTAGTGAAAGAATTAGCAAGCAAGAAAGCAGTAAGTTTATCATACCACGCCCTGGGGGCTTGTTTGAGACCATAGAGAGCCTTCTTAAGTCTGTAGACATGATTCGGGTGCTATGGGTCGACAAATCCCTCTGGCTGACTCACGTATACCTCCTCACGTAGTTGACCGTTCAGAAATGCCGTTTTCACATCCATTTGATAAACGACTATCTTTTTGTGAGCAGCATATGCTAAGAATATTCGAACAGCTTCATGTCTAGCCACTGGTGCGAAAGATTCTTCAAAGTCAATTCCTTCATCCTGAGTGTATCCTTTAGCTACCAAACATGATTTGTTACAAATTACTGTCCTTACTGTGTCCAACTTGTTTTTCCAAATCCATTTTAGCCCAATGACATAAACTCCATCCGGACGTTCAACTAATTCCCAAACTTCAAGATGTTTGAATTGGTTGAGTTCCTCTTGCATTGACTCAATCCAGTTGTCGTAGGTGAGAGCTTGCTTAATGTTTTTAGGTTCTTCTTGACAAACGTTTAGAGCATAAATACAATGTTCGGCATCGGAGTGAAGTTTCTGTCTAGTCATAACTGGAGCTGTTGGATGACCAATAATGTTGACGATTGGATGATCACGAGTCCAATGATGTGTTGAAGGGTGAGGGTTATGAAACTGCTGCATATTAGTTGGTTCCAAGTTGCGTGTTGACGACTCAGCAATATCAAAAAGGTTCGGAGTCGGAGCAAATGGATTGAAGAATGCATTTGGATCATAATTTGTAGGTTCAGGTACTTGTTGGTGATTCAATTGGTGGTGCATCGGGTGCTACGGTTGTTGTTGTAGTAACCGGTGTATCAGGTACTTGAATGTTACCAGATTGATCAGCGGAACTAGTGGATACATCTGGTGCACGTGTCTCAAATGAATCATCGAACAATGGAGAAAACAATGTTTCCAATTCTTTACGAGTTAGTGACAAGGGTTCATCTGAAGAATATGGAAAGTTAAGACGGTTGGTTGCGGGTCCTAAGCTGTTTTTCTCAGAAGCCATTTCTGTGAGCTCATCGAAATTAGCATGAATAGTCTCCTGAATCTCCCTAGTACGACGGTTGTAGATTCGAAATCCTTTTGAATTTTCACAATATCCAATGAAGATACCGACGTCAGCCTTTGCTTTAAGTTTACCAAGATCATCACGATCATTATTTGGATAGCATAAAGAACTAAATACATGAAAGTGTTGAATGTTAGGCTTGCGTTTGTGAACAATTTCATATGGTGTGACTTTATGACGTTTATTGATCATACAGCGATTTTGGTTGTAACATGCGGTTGAGACGGCCTCTGACCAAAGATAATCTGGTAATTGAGCATTAATGAGCATCGTGCGTGCGTCTTCCACTAACGTTCTGTTGCATCTTTCGACCACTCAATTTTGTTCGGGAGTCCGTGCAATCGAAGTTTGATGTACAATTCCCACTTTCTCAAAATAATCACGAAGAGTTTGATTCTTGAATTCAGTTCCATTATCCGTTCTTACTATTCTGACTGTGTTGCGAAGTTGAATCTAAATTTTTGTGAGAAAAGTGATTATTATCGACGGAGCTTGATTCCATTTGGAGAAGTCATCAACAATCACAAGAATATACCGTTTCCTATTGATCGTTTGTACTCGCACTGGGCCACAAAAGTCCATATGAAGAAGTTGAAGAACATGATCGGTACTAGGTTCTAATTTTGAACTGAGATGTGCACGTTTGCTCTTTCCTTGTTCACAAGCGGGACATAAGTGATCTTTTTCATATCTGAACCTTGGAAGACCAGCAACTAGTTTATGGCAAGCAAGATCAGTCATAGTTTTGAAGTTGAGATGAGACATGCGTTTGTGCCATAACCAGGATTTTGTCGATTCAGCCTTTGAAAGTAAGCAAATGGGAGAGGAAGCAGTCATGTCAGACATTGAAATGGTATAAAGACTGTTTCCGCGTGTGCCTGACATAAGATCATTTCCTTGTAAATCACGAACAAAACAAGTTTTCTCCCTAAATGCAACTTCCAGATCACCATCACAAAATTGACTGACTGAGAATAGATTGTGACCGAGACCTTCAACATAATACACACGACTAATTTCGATATTGCCACTGACATAGTCACCATACCCCATAATAGCAGCGAAATGATCATTCCCGAATCTGACAGTACCAATGAACTTTGTGACAAAGTTTCTTAACAATTTGAGATTGTCTGTCATGTGTCGGGAGCATCCTCTATCAACAATCCAGAGAACAATTTGAACCACCTGCATCACACAAAGGAGACGATGATGGAACAATGGTAAGGGTGGAACCCAAAGAAGTTGTGGGTTCCGTTGGGTTAGAGGCACACAGATTAATAATTTTAGGAATCCATTTAAAGTTATGTGTCCTTTGTAACCAACGTTGCCAATTCCAACTAGATCGTGCTTTCTTCTTAGTGAATTCGCTAAGTGATGGCATGTTCCTAGAATTATTGTTCGCAACTACTGGGGTGACTACATCATCCTTAGAAACTACACAAGGCATAAGTCCTAGCACAGATTTCGAAGCATTAGTGGGCCTAGGTTTTCTGCCTGGTGTACATTTCTNGCAAATGGGAGAGGAAGCAGTCATGTCAGACATTGAAATGGTATAAAGACTGTTTCCGCGTGTGCCTGACATAAGATCATTTCCTTGTAAATCACGAACAAAACAAGTTTTCTCCCTAAATGCAACTTCCAGATCACCATCACAAAATTGACTGACTGAGAATAGATTGTGACCGAGACCTTCAACATAATACACACGACTAATTTCGATATTGCCACTGACATAGTCACCATACCCCATAATAGCAGCGAAATGATCATTCCCGAATCTGACAGTACCAATGAACTTTGTGACAAAGTTTCTTAACAATTTGAGATTGTCTGTCATGTGTCGGGAGCATCCTCTATCAACAATCCAGAGAACAATTTGAACCACCTGCATCACACAAAGGAGACGATGATGGAACAATGGTAAGGGTGGAACCCAAAGAAGTTGTGGGTTCCGTTGGGTTAGAGGCACACAGATTAATAATTTTAGGAATCCATTTAAAGTTATGTGTCCTTTGTAACCAACGTTGCCAATTCCAACTAGATCGTGCTTTCTTCTTAGTGAATTCGCTAAGTGATGGCATGTTCCTAGAATTATTGTTCGCAACTACTGGGGTGACTACATCATCCTTAGAAACTACACAAGGCATAAGTTCTAGCACAGATTTCGAAGCATTAGTGGGCCTAGATTTTTTGCCTGATGTACGCTTCTTAAAACGAGATAAAAGAGAATGTGCAACACATTTAGAATGATCACCAGACAACATACTATTACGTCAAAACAAACATGAAGCATTAACATTCAAAGCATTTAAAGGTTCATCATTCGTTACACAAAGATTAGGAGTACAATTTGCCAAATCAGAATCTAAATCTAGTGCAAGATGAGTTTTATTCAAAGTCCTAGGGTGTTCTTCTACTTCAGAGGCTTCTAGTGTCTCTCTTCTACGTTGCAAAATCCTATTCTTCCTTTTGATACGTTTACGCTTGGATCTGCTAACGCTAGGAGTGGCAACTATTCCTGTAGAAGTGGAAGGATCCAAATTAGGCTTATGAATGTGTTGTTCTACATTGGTTATGTCTAAAGAGTACATTCCTGGTGCAACTACTTTTGCGTTGACAGATTTTCCTTTTTTAAGTTCACGTATTTTCTCTTTCAACTCAATGATAATGTGCTGTTTATCTTGAATTTCACTGTTGAGCTTTCTGTTTGAATAGAGATAGTTATCTCGACTCTTTTGCCAATAGTCTGTAACTTCTTGCAATTCTGCAATTTCCTTTTCATATTATGAAATTTGACTTTTTAATTCCTCATTTTTATTTTGAAAAGATGTTGAAGTTTAAGACTTTGCAATTCCAGTTCGAAATCAAGACTTTGGTTTTGACACCATTCAAGCTTTTTGTTGAGTTGAAAAATCTCATTTGAAAGTTTGTTTTGCACATCATCATTGTGTTGTCGGAGATTCATGTTTTCACATTTTAATGTCTCAAGTTGTTTAGACAACATTTCAATATCATTACAGTGATCATCGACAAGCATTGAAGTACCAGATTCATAAAGAGAATTAATAACCACATATATTATATCAGCACTAAGAACATGTTCCAAGAGTCGATCAACTTCTTTTTGTAAAAATTGGTTTCGACGTTTTTGCTTTGAAATCGTTTGTTCAGTTGCTTGAAAAACATTAATTATGGTTTTAACTTCCATGTGAAGTTCCTGTTCCCATTTCTTAGCATATGAATGCAAACATTGAAGATTTGGAGAAAATTGTGTTTGAAACATTTCCCTTTTTTCTTTCGCGTGAGGGGAAAGAAAATTGGCAACAATTATTTCAGAATTTCGTTCAATAGCATTTTCCATTAATTGAATTTCTTCCGAGAATGAGTTAAAGTATCGAAATAAAGTAAAGTCGGTAAACATGCTTAGCTTCTTTTGTAAATCATTGTTATTTTGAAGGATAATGTCTAAGCTTGTTTCATGATCTGCTTTTGTTTTGAAATGATTGAGTTGTGATTTACAATACTCAAGTGCCCGTGTTAGTGCCACATTCTTTTCTTTCAACTTTGCATTCAGTGCTTGACACTGGATATTCTGATTTTGGCTAGTCATAAGTAATATTCTCAGTTCGGAGTCTGGATCAGGCAAAGGTTCATGTTGTTCAATTTGATCATTGTTATCATGTGCAATAGGCGTAATTGTTTCATCAAATTTAACGACTGGGTTTATTTGATCATCATCATCAAATAGGACCACTGTGGACATTTGATCAATTACATGAGTAGGTAACATGGAATCATATTGAACAGCTTGTTACTCGTCTGATGCAGAAGCAGAAGGAGAAGCAATGTCATGTATCAGGCATGTATTAGGATCATATACCTGATACAGACCATCAGTGTCATAGATTGGACCGAGATCACTTACCTGGAGTTCCTATGTGTCAGCCATCAGTATCATATCATCAGTTCCATCTAAGTCATCCATGTCAGGAGCGTAATAGGCGTTGGTTGTCACTCTATGATCATTCTCAGGAGTAGAGCCGCCTGCTTCATTGTGAAGAGCTGAGAGATAGGCTTTCAGATAATATGCACTGTCATGAGGTTTTGCTGATGTCATTTCCCTATTTGTAGTATCATCTCCAAGCTTCACAAGATTTGTCAGACGCGATTCCAGATAGCTATGAAGTGTGACAGGTGGAGTAGGGAGAATGGTTTTCAAGAACTTTCTCTGTATACATGATTGTAGAAGCCGATTCATTCTGAGTTCTCGTTGTGACTGATGCATACTGCAAACCTTGAGGGAGGTAAAGGTTTCGTGAACAAATCTGCCAGTTGGTATTCGGTACCCACAAAGTATAACTCAATTGTACCCTTTTCAACATGCTCCTTGATGAAGTGATAACAGAGATCAATGTGCTTAGACTTTGAATGCAGAACCGTGTTGCATGAGATTGCTATCGCACTTTTCGAATCACAGTACATCAGAATCTTGTTGAATAAGTAACCGTAGTCCATTAGTTGTGTACGCATCCAAATGACTTGTGCACAGCAGGCAGACATGGCTACATATTCAGCTTCTGTTGACGATAGTGAAGTGCAATCCTGCTTCTTTGATTGCCAAGACACAAGTTTATCTCCAAGAAACTGCAAACCACCAAAAGTACTTTTGCGTGTGTCCATACACCCTGCATGATCAGCGTCTGAAAAAGCTATTAGTTCAAAACCGGAATCCTTCGAATACCAGATCCCCAAGTTAATGGTTCCCTTTACGTATCGAAGGATTCTCTTAGCCTCATTGAGGTGACGTTCAGTAGGACTGGACTGATTAGCGAGAGCACATAAAGACAGCAAATACAATATCCGGTCTACTAGCGGTGAGATACATAAATGACCCAATAATACTTCGGTATTTTGTGGGGTCAACTGGTTTCCTATTTGGGTCCGCATCTAACTTAGTTGTGTTGGCCATTGGGGTATTGTGAGTATCACAACTGGTCATGCCATGTTTCTTAATTATCTCAAGAGCGTATTTGGATTGATTAAGGAAAATTCCATGGGGTGACTGATGAACTTTTAGTCCTAAGAAGAACGTAAGTTCACCCATCATTGACATTTCAAAATTTTGTTTCATTAATCTGGCAAAAGCGTTTGAGTACTTTTTATTAGTAGAGCCACAAATAATGTCATCGACATATATTTTCACAACTAAAACATCTTCCCCGTGTTTTTGGATAAAAAAAGTTGGATTTAATAAACCTTTAGTGAAAGAATTAGCGAGCAAGAAAGCAGTAAGTTTATCATACCACGCCCTGGGGGCTTGTTTGAGACCATAGAGAGCCTTCTTAAGTCTGTAGACATGATTCGGGTGCTCTGGGTCGACAAATCCCTCTGGCTGACTCACGTATACCTCCTCACGTAGTTGACCGTTCAGAAATGCCGTTTTCACATCCATTTGATAAACGACCATCTTTTTGTGAGCAGCATATGCCAAGAATATTCGAACAGCTTCAAGTCTAGCCACTGGTGCGAAAGATTCTTCAAAGTCAATTCCTTCATCCTGAGTGTATCCTTTAGCTACCAAACATGATTTGTTACAAATTACTGTCCCTACTGCGTCCAACTTGTTTTTCCAAATCCATTTTAGCCCAATGACATAAACTCCATCCGGACGTTTAACTATTTCCCAAACTTCAAGATGTTTGAGTTGGTTGAGTTCCTCTTGCATTGACTCAATCCATTTGTCGTAGGTGAGAGCTTGCTTAATGTTTTTAGGTTCTTCTTGACAAACGGTTAGAGCATAAATACAATGTTCGGCATCGGAGTGAAGTTTCTGTCTAGTCATAACTGGAGCTGTTGGATGACCAATAATATTGACGATTGGATGATCACGAGTCCAATGATGTGTTGAAGGGTGAGGGTTATGAAACTGCTGCATATTAGTTGGTTCCAAGTTGCGTGTTGACGACTCAGCAATATCAAAAAGGTTCGGAGTCGGAGCAAACGGATTGAAGAATGCATTTGGATCATAATTTGTAGGTTCGGGTACTTGTTGGTGATTCAATTGGTGGTGCATCGGGTGCTACGGTTGTTGTTGTAGTAACCGGTGTATTAGGCATTTGAATGTTATCAGATTGAGCAGCGAAACTAGTGGATACATCTGGTGCACGTGTCTCAAATGAATCATCGAACAATGGAGAAAACAATGTTTTCAATTCTTTACGAGTTAGTGACAAGGGTTCATCTGAAGAATCTGGAAAGTTAAGAAGGTTGGTTGCGGGTCCTAAGCTGTTTTTCTCAGAAGCCATTTCTGTGAGCTCATCGAAATTAGCATGAATAGTCTCCTGAATCTCCCTAGCACGACGGTTGTAGATTCGAAATCCTTTTGAATTTTCACAATATCCAATGAAGATACCGACGTCAGCCTTTGCTTTAAGTTTACCAAGATCATCACGATCATTATTTGGATAGCATAAAGAACCAAATACATGAAAGTGTTGAATGTTAGGCTTGCGTTTGTGAACAATTTCATATGGTGTGACTTTATGACGTTTATTGATCATACAGCGATTTTGGGTGTAACATGCGGTTGAGACGGCCTCTGACCAAAGATAATCTGGTAATTGAGCATTAATGAGCATCGTTCGTGCGTCTTCCACTAACGTTCTGTTGCATCTTTCGACCACTCAATTCTGTTCGGGAGTCCGTGCAATCGAAGTTTGATGTACAATTCCCACTTTCTCAAAATAATCACGAAGAGTTTGATTCTTGAATTCAGTTCCATTATCCGTTCTTACTATTCTGACTGTGTTGCGAAGTTGAATCTAAATTTTCGTGAGAAAAGTGATTATCATCGATGGAGCTTGATTCCATTTGGAGAAGTCATCAACAATCACAAGAATATACCGTTTCCCATTGATCGTTTGTACTCACTGGGCCACATAAGTCCATATGAAGAAGTTGAAGAACATGATCGGTACTAGGTTCTAATTTTGAACTGAGATGTGCACGTTTGCTCTTTCCTTGTTCACAAGCGGGACATAAGTGATCTTTTTCATATCTGAACCTTGGAAGACCAACAACTAGTTTATGGCAAGCAAGATCAGTCATAGTTTTGAAGTTGAGATGAGACATGCGTTTGTGCCATAACCAGGATTTTGTCGATTCAGCCATTGAAAGTAGGCAAATGGGAGAGGAAGCAGTCATGTCAGACATTGAAATGGTATAAAGACTGTTTCCGCGTGTGCCTGACATAAGATCATTTCCTTGTAAATCACGAACAAAACAAGTTTTCTCCCTAAATGCAACTTCCAGATCACCATCACAAAATTGACCGACTGAGAATAGATTGTGACCGAGACCTTCAACATAATACACACGACTAATTTCGATATTGCCACTGACATAGTCACCATACCCCATAATAGCAGCGAAATGATCATTCCCGAATCTGACAGTACTAATGAACTTTGTGACAAAGTTTCTTAACAGTTTGAGATTGCCTGTCATGTGTCGGGAGCATCCTCTATCAACAATCCAGAGAACAATTTGAACCACCTGCATCACACAAAGGAGATGACGATGGAACAATGGTAAGGGTGGAACCCAAAGAAGTTGTGGGTTCCGTTGGGTTAGAGGCACACAGATTAATAATTTTAGGAATCCATTTAAAGTTATGTGTCCTTTGTAACCAACGTTGCCAATTCCAACTAGATCGTGCTTTCTTCTTAGTGAATTCGCTAAGTGATGGCATGTTCCTAGAATTATTGTTCGCAACTACTGGGGTGACTACATCATCCTTAGAAACTACACAAGGCATAAGTCCTAGCACAGATTTCGAAGCATTAGTGGGCCTAGATTTTCTGCCTGATGTACGTTTCTTAAAACGAGATAAAAGAGAATGTGCATCACATTTAGAATGATCACCAGACAACATACTATTACGTCAAAACAAACATGAAGCATTAACATTCAAAGCATTTAAAGGTTCATCATTCATTACACAAAGATTAGGAGTACAATTTGCCAAATCAGAATCTAAATCTAGTGCAAGATGAGTTTTATTCAAAGTCCTAGGGTGTTCTTCTACTTCAGAGGCTTCTAGTATCTCTCTTCTACGTTGCAAAATCCTATTCTTCCTTTTGATACGTTTACGCTTGGATCTGCTAACGCTAGGAGTGGCAACTATTCCTGTAGAAGTGGAAGGATCCAAATTAGGCTTATGAATGTGTTGTTCTACATTGGTTATGTCTAAAGAGTACATTCCTGGTGCAACTACTTTTGCGTTGACAGATTTTCCTTTTTTAAGTTTACGTATTTTCTCTTTCAACTCAATGATAATGTGCTGTTTATCTTGAATTTCACTGTTGAGCTTTCTGTTTGAATAGAGATAGTTATCTCGACTCTTTTGCCAATAGTCTGTAACTTCTTGCAATTCTGCAATTTCCTTTTCATATTATGAAATTTGACTTTTTAATTCCTCATTTTCATTTTGAAAAGATGTTGAAGTTTTAAGACTTTGCAATTCCAGTTCGAAATCAAGACTTTGGTTTTGAAACCATTCAAGCTTTTTGTTGAGTTGAAAAATCTCATTTGAATGTTTGTTTTGCACATCATCATTGTGTTGTCGGAGATTCATGTTTTCACATTTTAATGTCTCAAGTTGTTTAGACAACATTTCAATATCATTACAGTGATCATCAACAAGCATTGAAGTACCAGATTCATAAAGAGAATTAATAACCACATATATTATATCAGCACTAAGAACATGTTCCNGTTTGTTTTGCACATCATCATTGTGTTGTCGGAGATTCATGTTTTCACATTTTAATGTCTCAAGTTGTTTAGACAACATTTCAATATCATTACAGTGATCATCAACAAGCATTGAAGTACCAGATTCATAAAGAGAATTAATAACCACATATATTATATCAGCACTAAGAACATGTTCCAAGAGTCGATCAGCTTCTTTTTGTAAAAATTGGTTTCGACGTTTTTGCTTTGAAATCGTTTGTTCAGTTGCTTGAAAAACATTGATTATGGTTTTAACTTCCATGTGAAGTTCCTGTTCCCATTTCTTAGCATATGAATGCAAACGTTGAAGATTTGGAGAAAATTGTGTTTGAAACATTTCCCTTTTTTCTTTCGCGTGAGGGGAAAGAAAATTGGCAACAATTATTTCAGAATTTCGTTCAATAGCATTTTCCATTAATTGAATTTCTTCCGAGAATGAGTTAAAGTATCGAAATAAAGTAGAGTCGGTTAACATGCTTAGCTTCTTTTGTAAATCATTGTTATTTTGAAGGATAATGTCTAAGCTTGTTTCATGATCTGCTTTTGTTATGAAATGATTGAGTTGTGATTTACAATACTCAAGTGCCCGTGTTAGTGCCACATTCTTTTCTTTCAACTTTGCATTCAGTGCTTGACACTGGATATTCTGATTTTGGCTAGTCATAAGTAATATTCTCAGTTCGGAGTCTGGATCAGGCAAAGGTTCATGTTGTTCAATTTGATCATTGTCATCATGTGCAATAGGCGTAATTGTTTCATCAAATTTAACGACTGGGTTTATTTGATCATCATCATCAAATAGGACCACTGTGGACATTTGATCAATTACATGAGTAGGTAACATGGAATCATATTGAACAGCTTGTTACTCGTCTGATGCAGAAGCAGAAGGAGAAGCAATGTCATGTATCAGGCATGTATTAGGATCATATACCTGATACAGACCATCAGTGTCATAGATTGGACCGAGATCACTTACCTGGAGTTCCTATGTGTTAGCCATCAGTATCATATCTTCAGTTCCATCTGAGTCATCCATGTCAGGAGCGTAATAGGCGTTGGTTGTCACTCTATGATCATTCTCAGGAGTAGAGCCGCCTGCTTCATTGTGAAGAGCCGAGAGATAGGCTTTCAGATAATATGCAATGTCATGAGGTTTTGCTGATGTCATTTCCTTAGTTGTAGTATCATCTCCAAGCTTCACAAGATTTGTCAGACGCGATTCCAGATAGCTATGAAGTGTGACAGGTGGAGTAGGGAGAATGGTTTTCAAGAACTTTCTCTGTAGACATGATTGTAGAAGCCGATTCATTCTGAGTTCTCGTTGTGACTGATGCATACATTCGAGACGTTTCCACATTGCATGAGCACTGGCATCAAAGTCCAATTTTGAGTAAATGGAATTTGGAAGACCTAGTGTTATGAACCATACTGCTTGTTGATCAGCATCATATTGAGCAAGGTCACAGCCAGTCAGAGTGTCTTTAATTTGTAGTTGAATCAACCCTGTTGAGTCAGCAATGAATTTCATTTGATATGGTCCCTGTAGAATGGATTGCAGAACAAGATCAGCTTCTTGACGACCGTTAACCCATTTTAAGAATCGTCGTTTCCAATCAGTGTAAGTTCCAGGTAACAATATAGGAGGATTTGTTTCATTACCAAAGAGTAAGACATGACGAGGGTCGGTGCTTTGACGTTGTTGATAAGGAGAGTTTGAGTATGGTAGTTGAGACATGATGAAAGACTTGTGTGTAAATGGATCTTGTAGAAGGTATAAATTTTAAGCCAATTCTCGAAAACTATCCCAAGTGTTTTCTCGAAACTTAGGTTGTTGAATATCTCGAAAGTTCTCGAAAAGTTTGGAGGATCTCGAAAAAATTCATGAGTTCTCGAAAACAATCAAGGTTCTCGATAACGTGTTCTCGATAAAGGTAGATTATCGAGATCACACAAACTTGTGAAACCAACAATGTTCTCGAAAGATTTGTGAAAGGATGTCGAAAACAACACAATTGTCGAAAACAAGGAGAGTTCTCGATAAGTATGATGTGTTCTCGAAAAATTTCAATTTTTTGAAAAAATGTCAAAATTTTCGAGATTATACAATAACGAAAATATCCAACGAGTCGAAGTGTTTTCTTTCTTATACAAGAGAGAAAAGCACTGAGTAAGCAATGGAAACACTTATGGAGCAATGAAATGTGTTCTCGAAAGTATGGTGTTTTTGGGTTCTCGATAAATGGCCAAAAAATGGTAGATTTTTGTTTTTGTAAAAAGCAATCCAAAAACACGTTTTTAATCCAAGATTCTTGTACAACTAACCTTAAAATGATGAAATCTTAAAGAAAGTTGCAAACTTGAATCACTTTTCAAAAATTTAAAATATCTCGAAAATTAGTACAAGTGTAATCAATGATTTTTGAAAAATTTTGAGACTTTGTTGATTGTTTGAGTTTGTAGCACAAGTTTGAAGACAAAGATGTGATATAAACACGAAACAAACAAGAAAGTAGTGAGATTTTTGAAAAATAAAGACTAAAAACAAGTTTTGTGGATCGAATGAAACAAAAACAAAGATTTACACCTTCTTCTAGCGATTGATACCACTTGTTAGGTCACCATATTGTAAACACAAGTATAGATTTTGGTAGAAATAAGATGAGAATAAAGATTCGTTGATTAAATCAATATGAAAGATGAAAGTGCAAGATTTTCTCTAATGAAATGAAATAACCAACAAATGTAAAGGATTACATAAGGTCCTATTTATAGGTAAGGAGCTAGGGCAACACTCCCTTCTCCTTCCTATCTCTAACGTGTGGGCTTTTAGGCCCATTTGACATTATAAGCCTTACATCTTTATAAAACTTAACATAAGTAAACTAAATATTGTAGCAACCTATTACATTAAGTAGAAATGACCGAGACTTGAGAGATTACGTAAAACATGATCCTAACAAGGCACACACTAGAACATAATCAAGAATTTCATTGTCACATTTGTTCCATCACTAGTTTGCCACTAATAGGTGCCTTTACTTAAGATAGTTGCTTTAGGTGATATTAATTGCTTAATTATTTATTAGCCTAATATGCATGCTTAATTATGATTATATGTTTATTTGCTTGCATGTATACTTTTCATGTAAATTCCACTATGAAAATGCTTGCCTAGTTGCCTAAAGAGTTGGTCTTGCTTAAAACCAAACCCCAAAACAAACATCTTTCTGGAAAAACTTTACCAAAAACCTATTTCTGGCAACCTGGGTCCTCAGACCAGGGCGGCCCCCTTAAATCAAAGGGGCGGCCCCCTTAAAATTAAGGGGACCGGCCACCAATTAAGGTGGCCGGCCATCTGTAGGTCGAGAGTTGCTGTTTGCTTTCTGCTTTTTAGCCCATTTCACCCTATTTTGATTCCTCATTTCCCTGAATTCACAAACACATTTTGTCCATCAAATACAACACATATTATCCTTCCATAAACACATAATCATCACACTATAAATACCTCTCATCATCACAAATCATCATTCACTTCACCATGACCTCTCCAAACAAACCAAAATCAAAGGCCTCAAGGCTAGCAAAAATGACCGAAAAATCCACTTGGAGGAGAAAAAAAAGCCCTCAAAACAATGCCACAACAACCAAAGGAATTGAAAACCAACAAACACCTCCAACCACTTACTTCCCAAACTTCAATCCAAATCCACAAGGTCATCTTTATGAACCATACTACCAACCTTACAATAATGGCCAAACATCCACCATTATTCCAAGTCACACATCTCAACCTCCATCCAACTACAATGATCCATACAATCGTGGTCAATCATCCAATTACACCTCAAACAACTTCCCATCCAACTACAAAACCACAATTCATCCACATCAACCAAATAAACCATTCCAAAATGCCATGGAAGAGCATAAATTCCGTGAAGACCTCAATGCCATTCATGATCTTCGTGATCTCAATGCTATGCATCTTGCACAATGCAACTTGGACAAGCCTCCCTCATCTCCATATTCAAATTGTTTACCACACTCACTCAATTTGGATCAAGTCACCAACCACACCTACTATTGTCCTTGTTGCTATTTCCTACAAAAACAAATTCTTGACTTAAGCCAAAATATTTCTTGGATTGAATATCTCCTCACTCGTCCTCATCCAATACCTCCTCTCATTCGATACAATATCCCTAAAAACAACCCTTCCACTCCATACCCATCACCATCAAACCACTAAACCAAACCTCAATGCTTCCGAATAAAATCACCAAAAATCTTTTGTAACCAAGAACGTCCAAGTAACCTCAAGATGGCAACTTAGTATCTTCTTAGTGTAGTTTACTAAGAAAAGCATAAGTATGCTTATGTACTAAAGATTATGGTTCACATAATCTATTTTAATAATTTTATTAATGAATGTCTTGTTATTGCCATGAATTTAATTTAGTTGTCTTGCTCTATATGTTTGCATTCTATATATATTGTGTACTCTAAATATTTTTGCAAGCTTTTCATATCTCGATTTTTTTCCTATGGCCTCAAAACAAGGGGGAGTATACGTCAAGGGGGAGCTCCAAGCTAATCGGGATAACCTTTTTGATGCTAAAAAAAGGGGGAGAATTGATATAAACTCACAAAATACTTGTATATATATATACTAATTTTTGTTTTAATGAGTTTAGATTTTGTAATCATCTAAAAGGGGGAGATTGTTGATATAAATAATGCATAAAAACATTATTTATATTTTTTGATATCTCTATGTTTTGACGATCACAAAATGTAAAAACATTAAACGTAAGATTACTACGTAAACAAGTATTAAGTTAGTTTATATCATTTTATCCAACTAAGTCACTTAAGGTATGAATAAACAAGTGCTTAATACATTTCATGATCAAAGGGGTATTTAATTAATTATTACAAAGTTTATTAAATAATATAAACATATTATATATTTTTGAAAAACACTTTTGGTAATAAAGGAAAATGTTTAAATCATACTAATTATATGAATTCNATAAACACCTCTCATCATCACAAATCATCATTCACTTCACCATGACCTCTCCAAACAAACCAAAATCAAAGGCCTCAAGGCTAGCAAAAATGACCGAAAAATCCACTTGGAGGAGAAAAACAAGCCCTCAAAACAATGCCACAACAACCAAAGGAATTGAAAACCAACCAACACCTCCAACCACTTACTTCCCAAACTTCAATCCAAATCCACAAGGTCATCTTTATGAACCATACTACCAACCTTACAATAATGGCCAAACATCCACCATCATTCCAAGTCACACATCTCAACCTCCATCCAACTACAATGATCCATACAATTACGGTCAATCATCCAATTACACCTCAAACAACTTCCCATCCAACTACAAAACCATAATTCATCCACATCAACCAAATAAACCATTCCAAAATGCCATGGAAGAACATAAATTCCGTGAAGACCTCAATGCCATTCATGATCTTCGTGATCTCAATGCTATGCATCTTGCACAATGCAACTTGGACAAGCCTCCCTCATCTCCATATTCAAATTGTTTTCCACACTCACTCAATTTGGATCAAGTCACCAACCACACCTACTATTGTCCTTGTTGCTATTTCCTACAAAAACAAATTCTTGACTTAAGCCAAAATATTTCTTGGATTGAATATCTCCTCACTCGTCCTCATCAAATACCTCCTCTCATTCGATACAATATCCCTAAAAACAACCCTTCCACTCCATACCCATCACCATCAAACCACTAAACCAAACCTCAATGCTTCCGAATAAAATCACCAAAAATCTTTTGTAACCAAGCAAGTCCAAGTAACCTCAAGATGGCAACTTAGTATCTTCTTAGTGTAGTTTACTAAGAAAAGCATATAAGTATGCTTATGTACTAAAGATTATGGTTTTCACATAATCTATTTTAATAATTTTATTAATGAATGTCTTGTTATTGCCATGAATTTAATTTAGTTGTCTTGCTCTATATGTTTGCATTCTATATATATTGTGTACTCTAAATATTTTTGCAAGCTTTCCATATCTCGATTTTTTTCCTATGACCTCAAAACGAGGGGGAGTATACGTCAAGGGGGAGCTCCAAGCTAATCGGGATAACCTTTTTGATGCTAACAAAAAGGGGGAGAATTGATATAAACTCACAAAATACTTATATATATATACTAATTTTTGTTTTAATGAGTTTAGATTTTGTAATCATCAAAAAGGGGAAGATTGTTGATATAAATAATGCATAAAAACATTATTTATATTTTTTGATATCTCTACGTTTTGACGATCACAAAATGTAAAAACATTAAACGTAAGATTACTACGTAAACAAGTATTAAGTTAGTTTATATCATTTTATCCAACTAAATCACTTAAGGTATGAATAAACAAGTGCTTAATACATTTCATGATCAAAGGGGTATTTAATTAATTATTACAAAGTTTATTAAATAGTATAAACATATTATATATTTTTGAAAAACACTTTTGGTAATAAAGGAAAATGTTTAAATCATACTAATTATATGAATTCAAATTTTTAACCAAAATCAGTTAGTTTTTCACCAAATAAACTTTCCCCAGAAAAAGACAAACAATCTTGCCGTTACAGGTGGGCGGCCCCCTTAATTTTAAGGGGGCCGGCCTCCATTTAAGGGGGCCAACACGCTCCTGTTGTCAGAATTCTTTGCCTATAAATACCACCTCAAACCTGGAATTTTTCCTTACCTTTTACACTAAAATTTTCAAATCCAATCCTCTCTAAACATCTTTCAAAACCCTTTGATCACAAGATTATTAATCCTTGTTTCAAGTGATTCAATCCCTCCTCATCCATCCTCATCAAAAGTGTAAGAGAAGAGTACTCCTTCAACATCAAGTTCAAGAAGTATTGTAGATAAGTAATTGTATATTGTGTAAATCATTTGTGAAGGTGTGGTGTGCTTGTAATTAGATAGATCTAGGTGTGTTAGTTGTGAATAGAAGTTGTGTAAAGAAGAAGAAGTAGTGAAGTAGTGAAGTAGTGTGAAGTAGTGAAGAAGTTGTGGAGTGTAAAAGTTGTGTAGAAGTCGTGCTAAGGTGTGTAGAGGTGTGAGATTGGTTCTAGCTACAATTAGAACCCAACATTTAGCTTAGTGTCGTAATTTGGTGTAAGCAAAAGTTGTGTAAGGATTTCTCCGCCATAAGGGAGCTTGTTGACATAGTGAAGAAAACTCCCGAGTTAGGTGCTCGGGAAATGGAGTAGGACGAAGAGGAGATTCGTAGCCGAACCACTATAATCCTTAGTCTCACGGTGCTATCTTTCTACCTTTATTTCCTTACTTATTTACTTGCATGTTTCCTATTACATTTATTAGTATACTTTGTTGTTTATAATTGCAAGTTGAGATCACATAAAATTGGAATCGAAGTTTTCATAACCAAAGTTTTTATAAATTTTAAAAGACGTAAAACTATTCAACCCCCCCTTCTAGTTTTCCACAGAATCAAAAAGGTTATGTCGACTAGTTTCATAAATGAAATTTTACGGGATGAGAGCTCTCCCTTGATGTGTGCTCTCCCTTGTTCGAGGTCACTGATCGAGCTACGGAATACTTTCAAAAAAATATTAGAAGCACAAGCATATATAGCAAAATATGGAATACAACAAGCATAGCAAACAAATATTAAGGACACATGGCAATACATTCATTAATTCAAAATGATTATGTGAAACACATAATCATTGTTAAAACATTTATTATGGTTAGAGCATACAATAAGTAAAGATCCTAATTTTCCAAAGATAGCAATCGGACTTGCTTGCAACACAAAAGCTTGAACTATTTTATTTGAAAGATGAGAAACAAAAGCATATAGTATGCTTAGAAGGTTGGTGTTGGTGTGTTTGGAATGAGGGTGGTTGAGTGAAGGTAATGTTGTTGGATTAATGGAGGTATATTTTTGGGTGCATGGATGTTGGAGAATTTGGTGGTGGAGAGTTTGGGTAATCATGAATGGATGAGGATGAATGTATGAAATAAGAGGATGTTTCATGAGTGGAGGGTGTTTTGGATGGTGGATTGGTAGGTTGAACAAAATGTGAGGTGTTGGGAATGAGATTGGGATTGTTGTTTTGAGATTGAGCATGCTCTTCATATGAATCTTATAGGTGAGATGAAGGTGTATTTTTGGGAGCAAGGATGGATGATTGGTTATATTTGTGAAGGGGTTCATTTGGGTGAACATGAGGTTTAGGTGTTGGTTGGTTGGAAACAACATCATTTGTTGAGTTGGAGTTATGACAAGTGTCAAGCTTTCTTCTCCAAACGGGCCTTACGAAAATCTTAGCAACTCTTGAAGGCTTGGATCTTGGGTTGTTGGGAGATGACACGGTTGGATGAATGGGAATTTATGATGAAGAAGGGTATTTATAGTGTAAGAATGGTATGGTTAAGGAAGGTAAACTTTGTTGAAAGGTTTAGGACAAAATATGTTAGTGAATTTTGGGAAATGTAGGATGTAATGGGCTAAAAAGTAGAAAAAGAAAATAGTAACCCCGACCATCAGATGGTCGGTCCCCTTAAATAGGGGCCGATCCCCTTAAATATTAAGGGGCCACCTAATGAATTAAGGGGGCCTCCCATCTGTTGGTTCCCAGATTACTTGAAATGGTTTTTTGGCAGAAAATTGTAGAAAAAGTTGTGTTTTTAGGTTTAGTTTCAAGCAAGTCCAACTCTTTGAGGCAATTTTAGCATATAATAACTATGTATGCAAAGCATGTTAATTAAAGAGATCAGGCAAACAAGCATTTTATCTAGCATGCAACCTACTCATCAAGCAAGTAAATTATATGGACTAGGAGACAATAAAACACACCAAGTATTTTCTTAACTATATGAATAGGAAGATTAATGAACTAGTTCATAGATCCTAATGAGTGCCTATGTGCAATAAATGGGAGGTTATGATTGCGTTGACTTCTACACCTGTTACAAACAAAATCTAAATTGACAATCCATGGTCCTCTTGATTTGATTTAGTTTACTTATAAATGCCATGTACATAATTATAGATGACAAATATGAGATCACCATGCATGATTTAAAGAAACGTTTTTAGCATTATTCAACAATGTTTGAAAGTAGATTATTTGTATAAAATAGATTGGGTTTTACTTCAAAATGTGTTTATGAGTGATGGGCAAAAGAAAATTTTCCCAATCTTTGACTTTGATCAAAACAGAATTATGGACAAGATAGTAAAACATGTTAATAGAAAAGTGAGATAGTCATCTGAAAAATCATTTTTCCAAAATGTGAGGTTTTTGCATATTTTAAAGATATTAGATTTTTGACAACAAATACCATTAATCATAGATTTTAAAAGATGGTTGTTAAAGATCTCATGCTCAGAATTGGTTAAGGCTATTGTCACATGCTATCCTTTTCTACATGCAGCCTCAATTAATGTTCTATTTCTCCTTTCAGCAACCCCATTTTGCTGAGGAGTCCTAGGTACAATAAATTCCCTTTTAATCCTTTGATCCTACAAAAATCATCCATAACTCTATTCTTACACTCTGTCCCATTGTCACATCTGATGATTTTCCCCTTCTTATCAACTAGATTTTCTACTTCTGTTATAAAGGTCTTAAGGATGCCAGCTGTTTAATCCTTAGTAGCTAAAAAGAAAACACAAGTGAAGCTGCTATAATCATCAGTCGCAACAAGAGAATATCTCTTATGAAGAATACNGAAAAAACATCATTTGTTGAGTTGGAGTTATGACAAGTGTCAAGCTTTCTTCTCCAAACGGGCCTTACGAAAATCTTAGCAACTCTTGAAGGCTTGGATCTTGGGTTATTGGGAGATGACATGGTTGGATGAATGGGAATTTATGATGAAGAAAGGTATTTATAGTGTAAGAATGGTGTGGTTAAGGAAGGTAAACTTTGTTGAAAGGTTTAGGACAAAATATGTTTGTGAATTTTGGGAAATGTAGGATGTAATGGGCTAAAAAGTAGAAAAAGAAAATAGTAACCCCGACCATCAGATGGTCGGTCCCCTTAAATAGGGTCCGATCCCCTTAAATATTAAGGGGCCACCTAATGAATTAAGGGGGCCTCCCATCTGTTGGTTCCCAGATTACTTGAAATGGATTTTTGGCAGAAAATTGTAGAAAAGGTTGTGTTTTTATGTTTAGTTTCAAGCAAGTCCAACTCTTTGAGGCAATTTTAGCATATAATAACTATGTATGCAAAGCATGTTAATTAAAGAGATTAAGCAAACAAGCAATTTTATCTAGCATGCAACCTACTCATCAAGCAAGTAAATTATATGGACTAGGAGACAATAAAACACACCAAGTATTTTCTTAACTATATGAATAGGAAGATTAATGAACTAGTTCATAGATCCTAATGAGTGCCTATGTGCAATAAATGGGAGGTTATAATTGCGTTGACTTCTACACCTGTTACAAACAAAATCTAAATTGACCTCTTGATTTGATTTAGTTTACTTATAAATGCCATGTACATAAATATAGATGACAAATATGAGATCACCATGCATGATTTAAAGAAACGTTTTTAGCATTATTCAACAATGTTTGAAAGTAGATTTTTATGTAGATGTGAAAGTTATTTGTATAAAATAGATTGGGTTTTACTTCAAAATGTGTTTATGAGTGATGGGCAAAAGAAAATTTTCCCAATCTTTGACTTTGATCAAAACAGAATTATGGACAAGATAGTAAAACATGTTAATAGAAAAGTGAGATAGTCATCTGAAAAATCATTTTTCCAAAATGTGAGGTTTTTGCATATTTGAAAGATATTATATTTTTGACAACAAATACCATTAATCATAGATTTTAAAAGATGGTTGTTAAAGATCTCATGCTCAGAATTGGTTAAGGCTATTGTCACATGCTATCCTTTTCTACATGCAGCCTCAATTAATGTTCTATTTCTCCTTTCAGCAACCCCATTTTGCTGAGGAGTCCTAGGTACAATAAATTCCCTTTTAATACCTTTGATCCTACAAAAATCATCCATAACTCTATTCTTAAACTCTGTCCCATTGTCACATCTGATGATTTCCCCTTCTTATCAACTAGATTTTCTACTTCTGTTATAAAGGTCTTAAGGATGCCAGCTGTTTAATCCTTAGTAGCTAAAAAGAAAACCCAAGTGAAGCTGCTATAATCATCAGTCGCAACAAGAGAATATCTCTTATGAAGAATGCTACTCACAGAAGTAGGACCAAATAAGTCTATATGCAGCATATAAAGTGGGTGAGTAATGGATTTAAGGGTCTTGGGCTTAAAAGAAGCTCTGTGATGCTTACCCTTAAGACAAGCAACACAAGTTTTGTCATTTTCAAATCTTTTCTGAGGCAAACCTCTTACTAAACCATCTTTCACAATCTTATTAATAGTTTTAAAATTAAGATTCTCTTTAGGAACAATGTTCTTCATATCAACACTGTATAGATCGCCCTTTATTGGAATTTTAAGTAGCACTTGATTGTCATCAGGAAACTAAAAATCAGGAGTAAGGACAAAACATTCATTGTCAGTAAACAGAACTTTGTTCTTTTTGTCACACATTTGTGACACATTAAAGAGATTATACTTAAGCTCTTTTACAAAATACACATCTTCAAAGTCTAAATTTCCATTTTTAATGGTTCCTTTACCAGAAATTTTACCACCAACTCCACCTCCAAAGCTAACATAGCCACCATCCAGTGATGTAAATTAGAAAGGTATGACTTGTTGCCTGTCATGTGCCTTGAACATCCACTATCTAAGTATCCTTGATCTCCTTCTTTAGCACTTGAATGTTCCTGCACATAAAATAAAGGATTTGTTCATTTTGGGGACCCAAGCCATCACTGACTTGGATCTGCCTCATGCATCAACATAATTAATTCTATCCAAAACTATTAATGCACCATTGGGTTGGATAGGTCTCCATACCCAACGTGCTGAGGCCTTAACAACATTTCACCCATTTACCCTTTTTGTGTTTACAACTCTAGCAGTTGAAACTTTTGGTCTAGCAGTACAAACTACTGGGTCAGCTGTTTCAACTTTTGGCACCCATTTTTTGTTGTAAACCACTCTTTTCTCATAAAAAGTCCTTTTTCCTGTTTGTGTTGTTTTAACAAAATTGGTTATTGGTTTTGCACTTGAAATAGTTTGTTTTGGGTTAACATTCTTATTTTGCCTAACAGTACTATGAATTGGTCTAGCAGTAGAAAGTGTTTTGTTGCCAGACTTCTTCATAACTGCTTTTGGGACAACTTTGCTATTTTCATTAGGATGAGTATTTATTTGAAAATTGTTTTCATTCACCCTAGTTTTCCCATGTACCACCCTTCTTCCCTGATGGTACCCACAATTAGCATGTAAATGATAAAAACTACCACAAATGTAACATGCTTATTGTACATCACAAACTCTTTACCAAGCTGTTGAGATTTTTAATTGTTCTAATTTCTCTTGTTACCCCTAGGACTTGATGACCTAGGTGTAGACCTATGCATCTCAGCATACTTAATTGGTGACCTAGATTATTTAACTTGCTTTCTAGGTGTAACAATTTAATCTTTAACAACTTCTTTAACTACTTTTGGTACAATGGTCTCCTTTTTACTTTCCTTTTCAGACACAACTTAATTTGCTAGAGAAGAACCACTAGCACTTTCAAATGCTTCATTTTCTGGTTTAGCCTTTTCTACACTAGCACTTTTAACAAATTTAGGACCATATTCTAATGTAGGGTATTGAAATTCTTCTAACCCTGTATGTGCTAAGTTTAAAACCCCCAAAATTTGGTACAGCGGAAGACTTATCAAACTTTCGGGGTACTACTTGGATTGGCATACAACATGATTATATAGAGCTGAATAATAATAAATAAGTTTCGATAGATAGATTAGGTAGGATTCAAGGTTTACAACCCAAAATATAGCAAGCCCAAAATAAATAAAGATAGGTCCTAATTTAATTATTATCAGAGTTTTAACCGATGACTGATCCATGTAACCGCTACGCTTGCCAAGCCTTTAATCCGCAAACAACACATCACAACTACACAGTACCTGAGAATACATGCTAAAACGGGTCAGCTTACGCTGGTGAGTTCATAGAGTTAGAAATAAAACAATACGCAACGCGAGGGCAAACACACCAAGGCAAACACTAGATATTCATGAACATAATCATAAAAATATAAAGGTCCTATAGGTGCACACTATAGCTATGCTGCACTTGCCGTCAATTCTATCACACTTCTGCAGTAAAGTCGATAGTCGGCACTCGCAGCCTATTCTTATACCTCAAACATACCATAACAAAACGATAACATAACCAATATCACAAACATACCGACAACATAACCAATATCACACACACAACAACTCATAAACAAAATCAATAACATCACAACTCAAAGAAAATACCAAATGAAAGAAAGGATAAGGAAGAGTAAAGTGAAGAGCATGTATTCTCCTCCAAAGAATAGAAAATAATAAAACAGGGGCTATGAACTCACCTCTAGTAGTAGTCGAGAGGTGATACAAAAGAAGCAGCACGAACACTAGTAAGTCACGGCACTGCGAGGCTCGGCACAACCTATTAAATAAACTCGTCTTAGTATCTTATCCGAAATTTATAATCTTATCAAAATAGGAATATATTCTTATTAGATTTTTATCAATGTATTCATGTAGACGTGTGTTTGGTATCTTGTGTGTGCTGTGATAACACGAATCCAACTCGAGTGAATCACACCAAAACAAAGACCGATAAACTTAGTCAACTCCTACTATGTGGTTGGGTCAAACGTTCTCAATTTCTAGTTTAATAAACTCCTCGATTAAGTCATCGAATCTTTATC
Organism: Artemisia annua; assembly: GCA_014162995.1. Classification (NCBI taxonomy): domain Eukaryota; kingdom Viridiplantae; phylum Streptophyta; class Magnoliopsida; order Asterales; family Asteraceae; genus Artemisia; species Artemisia annua. Next base: position 53,194 of record LBNU01019308.1, read on the forward strand.
GAATTCGTCAACTTGATAAGTTCCATAACTTCCTCGTATCGTTTATTAACTCAAAAGTTAAGTCACGTTGGTCAATGAGCCGTAAGGATGAATTACCCATTAATAGTTTTCCACTATTTGGCTCATTGGGCCCTTATTGAACTCGTCAGCCGAATAAGTCCATCAAGCCATAAAAGTCGGATCTATTAATGTTAACTAATCCGTAACTCGACCTACTCTAACACGACTCCCTAATCTTACAAAAAGGTAAGTCTCGATAAACGTGCCCTGGAATAATGGTATTGGTAGAGAGTGATTTAACCCCGTAAGCCTTATTGTTGTATCAACCCATTTGCCTTTTGGAATAGCTGAATCTATAGACTCTAGTGGAGGAGATTAGTATCTTTGCCAAGCCTATGATAGAATACTCGCCATTATTGAGCAGTTTAATGATCACACCAAAAATTAACACATAGATTAGTGAGAGAGAATGCGATTTCAATTCCCTTTTCGTGAGGTGCTCAGTTTGGAAATTTCTAGCTTAGGTGATTTTTAAACTCATCTTCTAAAATCTTGGGAGATATCTTTTTAGAAATAATTTAAAAGGTCTACTTGAGGACAAGTAGAGTTCAAGTGGGGGGATATTTGATAACATCAAATTTACCCATGATTTAAGTGTTAATTTCCCCCTAAAATGCTCATCTTTTCTATTCATATGAAGAATATATACTCTTATTTCTTCCTATTTTGGTTTCAGGGTGAAGATGAGTAAAAGAACGAACATACGCGGAAATGGAAGGACTTTGGACCAAATATGTGGAAATTATGGATTCTGCACTCACTACGGCGTAGAGGTTCATCTACCTACGCCGTAAGAAGGAACTTATGAAGACTACGGCATAGCCCATCCTCTGGCTATGGCGCAGAAGTCCACTAAAGGGTTCTACGGAGTAAACAACTCTCCAGCTACGACGTAGGTCCCAATTTGAGGCAGTAAAGAACTTCCGTGGCCAATGGTGAAGTTACGACGTAGTTTCCAACATAACTACGCCGTAGAAGTGAAAAGCTGAAGAAACTACTCCATAGCATGCTGAATCAGCTACGCCCTAGCAAATATTTACACTAGCTATGCCATTGTTGGAAATGAGCTATGCCCTAGCAATAATTTACACTAGCTACACCCTAGTTGGAAATCAGCTACGCCATAGCAAATATCTACACTAGCTACGCCCTAGTTGGAAATCAGCTATGCTCTAGCAATAATTTACACTAAATACGCCCTAGTTGGAAATCAACTACGTCGTAGTTGGTTCGAACCCTATAAATAGAGGCCGAATTCTGCACTGTTGATCATCCTTCTTCCTCCCTTTCAAAGGGGCGATTAAGGCACCATCTCAGGGCATCTTCCAGCAGCAACCAACCACTTCCCAAGGGAGAATTCACTTGTAATTATCATCATCATTAACCTTACATCAAGTAATTTGTATCAAACACTATGTTCAATTCAATCTATGTTTTATTCATTATTGTTGGTATAATTTACTATATGTTTGGCTAATTACCTCTTGGTGTTAGCCTTGTTATGATATTTTTATTGCTATGATTTAGTTTTCTATGCATCTATTGTCTATTGTTTGAATATTTTCATGGCGAGTCTTGGGACACTCTAGTTCCCGTAGTGTTTAGCATTGGTTGTTCCTTAGAGGCTTGTGGAATTAACCCTAGAAAGGAAGCCGCTAGGGATGTGACTTGGTGATAGCAATATCACCATACACGTGCGAATTAACCCTAGGACCACTGATGAGGCGAAAAGTGTTACGCTTTTAGGGGGTCATTTAAGCCATAATCCGTAATTATTTGATCAAATATTGCCTTAAATCGTTCCTTTTGTCATTTTAGGTACTTTGGAGAGGAATTCTGGAAAAGGAAGCATTTTGGACGTTTTTGGGGCATAAAAGTGAAGAAAACGACAAAGTCTCAAAATATGCTGGAAATTGTATATGACGGCGTGACGCTTTACCAGGTGACAACGTCACTCTTTGACAACATGGTGGATTATTTTTGCATTAGACGCCCCAGAAAGATTTTGGAGAAATTACACGTGACGGCGTCACGTGTTACTGGATGAAGGTCGTCACGTTTTAGCACAAAGGAAGACGGCCCAGAGACTTTAAAGGGAAACGGCGTCAGAGTTGGATCTGAGCAATCCGAGGAGTGTTTTGGCGATGAGGTGACGGCGTCACACCCTATAACGTGACGCCTTCAGATTGTAAATTCTATATATATTCATCTAATTTTCTTTCATTAGGTGTGCAACTTTTGGGATAAACCCTAGCTCGTGTTTTACTATATTTTTAAGGGTTTTTCACCCTTGAAACCTGGTTGCTTAATTAAAGATAAGTCCTTTTCCAAATCAATCAATATGTCTATGTGTTGTTTGATTATATCTTATGCTTGTCTTTCAATTAACATGCTAGGCTAGGTCTTTATTGTGTTTTCTTGGATCTAATGAAACCTAGCTATTGATTATATGTTGTTGGTTTGTTTGTGATTGTTGTGGGTGGGTAAAGTCGATGTTAGGCTTAAGAAAACTGGCTAACCTCCTATACGGTAACTTGCTTGAACGTCTTAAGAAACATGAATCGGATGTATACTACGATTATATGGTTGTATTTAATGCATGAGCGAATTCTAATGATCCCATGTTAGGAGCTTTAAGTCGGCTCGACATAGGAGTGAAGTAGGAGCTTATAGAGTTAGGGAAGATCGTACACGGCCCTACGAATGGTTTAAAGGAATACAACCCGTCATCCACACAATTACAACAAACCAATTAACATGTAAAAGATAGCTAGGGAGTAAGGAAATATAAGTATACACATATTTCTCTTATATAAGTTTCACAACCATTTACTTTTTCTTGTTATTTTA
>LBNU01019308.1:61426-72672 GCA_014162995.1 Artemisia annua
ATTCGTAGTAACAATGTGAAAGTTATTGAAAAACTCATCATCTACAAAAATTATATTTTCATAATTTTTACAATTGTATTTCATCACTATGGTACCATTAAAAATTATTTCTAATTAACCCGGTACCCGAAAACGTCAAAACTACTCGAGCTATGCACTAAACGGTACCCCGTAAAAACAAAGTGGGACAAAGTTATACAAGCCACCACCCCAAGAGTGAGGTGGCCGGCCAAGGAGGTCCTCATGGACACTTGTATAACTTAATCCCACCTACAAGTCCACTAACTCATTTTATGTACCAACTTTTTGCATGTAAAAACTCATAGTCTAGTTTATATCACCCAAAATAAATTTTCTCTCTTCCTTGGTGTCTCCCTAGCTCGTTCCCCATCCAAGTCCACCATAAGATCAAGATTTTTCAAGAACAAGTTATTACAAGTACTCATAGATATCCATTACAAGGTTTTGAAATATAAACCTATGGATTAATTAGGGTTTTCTTGCTAAATAACTAGTAATCTTCCAAGTAAGTAAATTATTATACTTTCATTGTTCTTGGTATATTTCTACCACATTTTAATTAAATTATATATGCATGCAAGTAAATGAAATTTGTACCACTCAAATCTTATGTTTTGTTAAACTTTTGATATATAGATATGTAGTGTTTTGGTGTAATGATGTTTTGATGTTTATTAGGAACCCATGACACCTTGAGGAGGTGTATGGTAGTTTATGGGAATGTTGGATTGAATTGATGGTGAAATTAGAATAGTTATAGTATGAGAAAACCCTAATGGACATTAAAAACAAGCTTCTGGTCATATTTTGAAAATACAGAAAACTCAGTAGGTTGGAACCCATTTTTGACCTAAGATAAAGAAAATACATTTTAAGATGAAGCCATGGCCGAAATAACGGGTAAAAACGGGTTTTGTAGCCCATCCTCTGGCTATGGCGCAGAAGTCCACTAAAGGGTTCTACGGAGTAAGCAACTCTCCAGCTACGACGTAGGTCCCAATTTGAGGCAGTAAAGAACTTCCGTGGCCAATGGTGAAGTTACGACGTAGTTTCCAACATAACTACGCCGTAGAAGTGAAAAGCTGAAGAAACTACTCCATAGCATGCTGAATCAGCTACGCCCTAGCAAATATTTACACTAGCTATGCCATAGTTGGAAATCAGCTATGCCCTAGCAATAATTTACACTAGCTACACCCTAGTTGGAAATCAGCTACGCCATAGCAAATATTTACACTAGCTACGCCCTAGTTGGAAATCAGCTACGCTCTATCAATAATTTACACTAAATACGCCCTAGTTGGAAATCAACTACGCCGTAGTTGGTTCGAACCCTATAAATATAGGCCGAATTCTGCACTGTTGATCATCCTTCTTCCTCCCTTTCAAAGGGGCGATTAAGGCACCATCTCAGGGCATCTTCCAGCAGCAACCAACCACTTCCCAAGGGAGAATTCACTTGTAATTATAATCATCATTAACCTTACATCAAGTAATTTGTATCAAACACTAAGTTCAATTCAATCTATGTTTTATTCATTATTGTTGGTATAATTTACTATATGTTTGGCTAATCACCTCTTGGTGTTAGCCTTGTTATGATATTTTTATTGCTATGATTTAGTTTTCTACGCATCTATTGTCTATTGTTTGAATACTTTCATGGCGAGTCTTGGGACACTCTAGTTCCCGTAGTGTTTAGCGTTGGTTGTTCCTTAGAGGCTTGTGGAATTAACCCTAGGAAGGAAGCCGCTAGGGATGTGACTTGGTGATAGCAATATCACCATACACGTGCGAATTAACCCTAGGACCACTGATGAGGCGAAAAGTGTTACGCTTTTAGGGGGTCATTTAAGCCCTAATCCGTAATTATTTGATCAAATATTGCCTTAAATCATTCCTTTTGTCATTTTAGGTACTTTGGAGAGGAATTCTGGAAAAGGAAGCATTTTGGACGTTTTTGGGGCATAAAAGTGAAGAAAACGACAAAGTCTCAAAATATGCTGGAAATTGTATATGACGGCGTCACTCTTTGACAACATGGTGGATTATTTTTGCATTAGACGCCCCAGAAAGATTTTGGAGAAATTACACGTGACGGCGTCACGTGTTACTGGATGAAGGTCGTCACGTTTTAGCACAAAAAGAGACGGCCCAGAGACTTTAAAGGGAGACGGCGTCAGAGTTGGATCTGAGCAATCCGAGGAGTGTTTTGGCGACGAGGTGACGGCGTCACACCCTATAACGTGACGCCGTCAGATTGTAAATTCTATATATATTCATCTAATTTTCTTTCATTAGGTGTGCAACTTTTGGGATAAACCCTAGCTCGTGTTTTACTGTATTTTTAAGGATTTTTCACCCTTGAAACCTGGATGCTTAATTAAAGATAAGTCCTTTTCCAAATCAATCAATATGTTTATGTGTTGTTTGATTATATCTTATGCTTGTCTTTCAATTAACATGCTAGGCTAGGTCTTTATTGTGTTTGCTTGGATCTAATGAAACCTAGCTATTGATTATATGTTGTTGGTTTGTTTGTGATTGTTGTGGGTGGGTAAAGTCGATGTTAGGCTTAAGAAAACTGGCTAACCTCCTATACGGTAACTTGCTTGAACGCCTTAAGAAACATGAATCGGATGTATACTACGATTATATGGTTGTATTTAATGCATGAGCGAATTCTAATGATCCCATGTTAGGAGCTTTATGTCGGCTCGACATAGGAGTGAAGTAGGAGCTTATAGAGTTAGGGAAGATCGTACACGGCCCTACGAATGGTTTAAAGGAATACAACCCGTCATCCACACAATTACAACAAACCAATTAACATGTAAAAGATAGCTAGGGAGTAAGGAAATATAAGTAAACACATATTTCTCTTATAAAAGTTTCACAACCATTTACTTTTTCTTGTTATTTTAATTTAATTACAAAAGTAGTTATTTGGGTTAGTTGACTGGCAACTAATTCCGCCCACTCTTCCAAAACCCGAGATTTTTACTTGCTTTCATAAAATATAAAAATATAAAAAGAATCATCCCTCAACCCTTAGACCTAATTAGAGTAGCTTTTCAAGCCTAACGACACTATTCCCCGAGAGAACGNCCCGTCATCCACACAATTACAACAAACCAATTAACATGTAAAAGATAGCTAGGGAGTAAGGAAATATAAGTAAACACATATTTCTCTTATAAAAGTTTCACAACCATTTACTTTTTCTTGTTATTTTAATTTAATTACAAAAGTAGTTATTTGGGTTAGTTGACTGGCAACTAATTCCGCCCACTCTTCCAAAACCCGAGATTTTTACTTGCTTTCATAAAATATAAAAATATAAAAAGAATCATCCCTCAACCCTTAGACCTAATTAGAGTAGCTTTTCAAGCCTAACGACACTATTCCCCGAGAGAACGATCAATCCCCTGGTACTTGCCACTTCACTATAGTACATCGGTCAGGTACACTGCCTGGTGGGGGTTGTAAGCTTCTCAAGATCCCTTGAGAGGTAAAACCTAAGTGCAAAGGTTGCAAAACCCACGCATTAAGTTTTTGGCGCCGCTGCCGGGGAATAGTTATTGTTTAGGTTAAAAATTTATTTTTACTTAGGTTTACTCGTTAGATTCCTTTCTAGTGAGATTCTTATTTTTATTTTTCTAGGTTTTCTTTAGTCTATCTTTTTCTCCGTGTTTTTGTTCGTAACCATTACCATCCGACATCATGGAAGGTGGTAATATCCTTGATCCTAACAACCCACCACAACATGACATACCCCAACCAAACCCACCTCCTAGAGCCCATACTTTAGGAGAATACTCCCACCCTAGCCACTAAGGCTATCGAAACACCATTGAGCTCACCCAAGGAGCCAATGTGTCTCCCTTGTGATTCGACACCATCTGGTTGGTGCAAAGCGGATGTGCATTCCATGGACTTCGTTCCGAATATCAAAATCAACACCTCAAGGATTTCCTTAAGATCGTAGATTCCATAGACCTTGATGTTGACACTCGAGAGACTACCCGATTACGTCTCTTCCAATTCTCTCTGCGGGACCAAGCTAGTCAGTGGCTAGAACGTCTACCCGCAGGATCCATCACCTCTTGGGATAATCTCACTACTCGCTTCCTTGCTCAATTCTTCCCACCGGGAAGAACCACAAAGCTAAGGAATGACATCTTGGCGTTCCAACAATGTCAAGGCGAAACCCTCTACGAGGCATGGACTCGATTCAAGGACTTACTCCAAAAAGTCCCTCATCATGGCATAGACCTTTGGCTCCAAGTCCAAATCTTCTATGACCATATCAATATCCCCACGAGGCAAACCATTGACCAAGCGGCCGGTGGCAAGCTACGTGATCTAAGTGCGGAACAATCATGGGAACTCCTAGAAGATCTTGCTCTCTATGACAACGAAAGTTGGAATGATCCCCGTGATTTGAATAAAACGGTCAAGGCAATATCTTTGCCTTCGAATAATTCAAGCACTTTCGACCGTAGGATCATGGAACTTGAGGACCAAGTCAAGTATCTAATGAAATCCTACGAAGGTCCTAAACCTTCAAGCCAAGTGAACAAAATCACTTCTTCATGTGAGTATTGTAGTGGTCCCCATGACACTCAAGATAGCATGGAACTCCCAAACCCGAGCCAAACCCTTACGGTGATTCTTACAATCCCTCTTGGAAAAATCACCCAAACTTTAGGTGGAAACAAAACCAAAATACAACCCAAAACAACTCTTCCAATCCACCTAATCGTTTTCAATCAAGCGGTTCATCCTCAAACCGCACTTTCAATAACAATCCCTCCAATGATTATGGTAGTACCAATAACCTTGAGGGAATGATGTCTAAGTTTATGGCATCTCAAGAAGCTTGTATGGCTAAGTTCGAGTTCGAATTTAATCAACAACAAACGGAGACGACCAATAAAATTGACAACTTATTGAAAGCATTCAACAACCAATGGTTGCCATCACCAAATAAGGACGCTAGAAACACAAGTAGCGGACCCCAAATCAAGGACCCCTCATCCTCCAAACATGTCCATTTTGTTAACGTTGTCACTATTAAGCCAATCACTAAAAATGAAATAGATTGTGAACATGAGGAGGAAATTAAGAAAGTTGAGGAGAGTGAGAAAAGGGAAGTAGAAGAAGTAGATAATGGAGAGGACTACTTCGATAGGTTGCCCACTAAGGAAGAACGTGCATACCATAAGGATTTATTTGATGACCCCGAAACACCATACTTCCTAGGTAACCTGTAGGACCACAGAACAACTTTGAAACACTAATCTTGAGGTACTAGGTGACTTAAATGAGAGTATGTCTCAAGAGAGAGAGAGAGAGAGAGAGAGAGAGAGTAGAGAGAGAAAGAGGAGGAGAGAAATCTAGAGAAAAACACACTCTTCACATTCAAGCACACCTACTAAATGAGGTGAAAGGAGGCTTTTATACCTCTTACAATAAGGAAAGATGGGCTTTCCATGGGCTTGGGCTTGGACTTGTTTTCTTTAACTATTACATGGTTTAACCCTTAACTCTTAACCTATTAGATTAACAAGTCCAACGCCCAATATTAATTATTATAACTATTTCTAACACACGACACACTATATTACAAATATGAGAATGACCATCACTTTTCTATAAATCTTAAATGCTAACAATGTCCCCCTAAGGGATGGTTATTCGAATGATGCTTCACGTGATTAGATGTTCTTTGTTCTTTGTTGTTGAGCTATGTGTGTCGTTGTAGAATAGTCTTTAATCTTCGTTCCTTCATGCTTTGTTATCTTTGATGAATGACGTTTCTTCGTTCTTTGTTATTTGTTGTGGTTGATTCATCTGCTTTTTGTCACATCTCTGTCTTTGGAGGTTGGACGCCTTTCCAACATGCTCATACATCTTTTGCCTTCGAATAATTCAAGCACTTTCGACCGTAGGATCATGGAAGTTGAGGACCACGTCAAATATCTAATGAAATCCTACGAAGCTCCTAAACCTTCAAGCCCAATGAACAAAATCATTTCTTCATGTGAGTATTGTAGTGGTTCCCACGACACTCGAGATAGCATGGAACTCCCAAACCCGAGCCAAACCCTTACGGTGATTCTTACAATCCCTCTTGGAAAAATTACCCAAACTTTAGGTGGAAACAAAACCCAAAACAACTCTTCCAATCCACCTAACCGTTTTCAATCAAGCGGTTCATCCTCAAACCGTACTTTCAATAACAATCCCTCCAATAATTATGGTAGTACCAATAACCTTGAGGGAATGATGTCTAAGTTTATGGCATCTCAAGAAGCTTGTATGGCTAAGTTCGAGTCCGAATTTAATCAACAACAAACGGAGATGACAAATAAAATTGACAACTTATTGAAAGCATTCAACAACCAAGGGTTGCCATCACCAAATAAGGACGCTAGAAACACAAGTAGTGGACCCCAATTCAAGGACCCCTCATCCTCCAAACATGTCCATTTTGTTAACGTTGTCACTATTAAGCAAATCACTAAAAATGAAATAGATAGTGAACATGAGGAGGAAATTAAGAAAGTTGAGGAGAGTGAGAAAAGGGAAGTATAAGAAGTAGATAATGGAGAGGACTACTACGATAGGTTCCCACTAAGGAAGAACGTGCATACCATAAGGATTTATTTGATGACCCCGAAACACCATACTTCCTAGGTAACCTGTAGGACCGCAGAACAACTTTGAAACACTAATCTTGAGGTACTAGGTGACTTAAATGAGAGTATGTCTCAAGAGAGAGAGAGAGAGTAGAGAGAGAAAGAGGAGGAGAGAAATCTAGAGAAAAACACACTCTTCATATTCAAGCACACCTACTAAATGAGGTGAAAGGAGGCTTTTATACCTCTTACAATAAGGAATGATGGGCTTTCCATGGGCTTGGGCTTGGACTTGTTTTCTTTAACTATTACATGGTTTAATCTTAACTCTTAACCTATTAGATTAACAAGTCCAACGCCCAATATTAATTCTTATAAGTATTTCTAACACACGACACACTATATTACAAATATTAGAATAACCATCACTTTTCTATAAATCTTAAATGCTAACAATCTCCCCCTAAGGGATGGTTATTCAAATGATGCTTCACGTGATTAGATCTTCTTTGTTCTTTGTTGTTGAGCTATGTATGTCGTTGTAGAATAGTCTTTAATCTTCGTTCCTTCATGCTTTGTTATCTTTGATGAATGACGTTTCTTCATTCTTTGTTATTTGTTGTGGTTGATTCATCTGCTTTTTGTCACATCTTTGTCTTTGGAGGTTAGACGCCTTTCCAACATGCTCATTCATCTTTAGTCTTTATCATACATACATTTGTTGTTCCCGTTCATTCACTTTGATCTTTGACGCTTTCCTTTGTAGATTCTTCTTTTTTGGCGTAGAACCTTTCTTTGACTGTTGTTGTCCTTTGATCTTTGTGAGAACTTCCCTTTGACTTTGTGATGTATGTATGAGCATGTGGAAACTAGTGTGGTAGTTGTAACAGCATAAAACAGTTAGCAATAAAACATCCGGTACTTATAAGTTTTGAATCAGAGATTGTCAACAGCATAGTGTGAAGACTTTCTCTAATCTTTACCAAGGCCGTTCCCAAATCGGATGCCCTTGAGAGAGCTTACAAGATCTACCGAAGTAGATCAACGATTGGGTGAGTCGCTGGAGATCACCCCACGACTGTAGACCGTTTGAAATCACCAAAACACTAAGCGTAACCCACAAGAGATTACCGAAGTGACCTGCTGGTAAGGCTGTTTGACGTTGACCCTGGTAGGAGTTTTTATTCAATCATTGAGAAGCACAGTTGTACATTCTCTCATAAATGTTCTGGTAAATTGCTAAGATCTGCATACGACTCTAAAGTTTACATCTGGTGTCCATTGATGTAGAATCACCAGTGTAAAGATATTATGTGTTCCTAAGAGATCTTATGATGAATCTCGGGGCTCTAGACTCAATAAGTGCACATTTAGTCGTCAGAGGCATGGAGCAGAGGGCCTCCTTTTCAATATCAACACATCTCGGAGTGAGAGGTCGATAGATTATGCGAGGTTCTCCGTGAGAATGAAACAAGTACCTTTTGAGAGATACCCGAGTGGCTAGAAGGTTTAAGTGCAGTGCGTCACAGGGTCCATGACGTCTTGTCTTCAATACCGGTGTCACCTTAGTAACAACCAGTAGCATATGAGTTGAACCCGGTGTCTGCCCTAAGGTTGAACATATGGAGGGCTATTTCTTTTCACCCTTTTCATTACTTTTCTTTTTAATTCTTCAACCCCTTCTTTCTCCTTTCATTCTTTACTCCTTTTTTCAAATCATACCTAAGGACTTCTAATTCTACTCTACTGGAATTGTCCTTGGGTAAATCCCTCCGGCTCTGGCGGATCATAGGACGGTTTTTCTTAACCTTAGTCACCTTATATCTTTATGACTATCCTATCGTTGCCATCGAACCAAATATTTGAAAATCTTCTCAAAGTGTTTATGATAATGAAACATATTTTTTCAACACTTTGAGAGTTTTGATTTCTTTGAAATACTCCCCTTCACATGTGCTCATAAGTTTTAAAATAAATATGCACATGTTGGTTAGAGTTCGCACTTTTGAATTGATCGACTTTAAGTGTACCTGACCGATTCGAGACTCGCTTACATCACTAGTTAGACTAGCTTGAAATTATTACCCGGCCTGGTCAAATTCACAGAAAGTTTCTCGAATTGGAACATTTCTACTTGGACAAATCCTTTTTGAGACACGTTTACGTCGCTAGTTAAAGAAATGCATTATCAGCTTTTAGTTGACAACTAGCTCTAATAACTAACTTGAAGTTATTACCCGTCGAGGAAAAGTCTTTTTGATTACTAACATTTTGTTTCGTCAATTCTTGGGTCAATTCTGAGTCTAGCTCTTTCGAGATTCTGCCACAATCTTTAAACATTTTTGATCACATTTTAATCACGTCTTCTCCCCCTCAAAAATAGCATATCGTGATATTTTTTATATCAACTGATTAATAGAAAAAGCTTTTGGAGAGATAGACGGATTTGTTTTAGTATGAAATCTGAACATTTTTGATCTTTATACTCCCCCTTAAAGAAAGCATATTTTTAAACATATAGTTTAAAACAATTTTAAGGGTTTGGAGGGAGTTATCTTTTTGAAATACGAGTTATGTACTGAAATGTACACAAATCTTTATTTGAAAATGAGTTTTTGCTTGAAATCTTTTCGTTTGTTTATACTCGAACTATTTTGAAAAGAATTTCGTTTATGAACGTTCAAGTCTTGATCTGAAATAATCAGAAGTAATCATTGAAGTCCGGGTTTCGTTCTGAAGTATACGAAAGCCATTGTGAAGAAATTTCAGAAATGACATGTTTTAGAAAACATTTAAATGAACATCCGCTCAAGCATATGTACATATCCGTGTCATTGTTGAATAACATTTCTAGAAACGTACATAATATCGATTATACGAGAGACATGTCATAAGAAGAATATTTTTGGATTTTTTGGTTTTATATTGTTTTTGTGTTTTTGAAAATTTTCTATTTTTTTATTTTATTTTTGTTGGTTTTTCAAATTTCGTATTTTGTTTTTGTTGGTTTTTCAAATTTTGTATTGTGTTTTTCAAAAATATTTACAGCGAAGCGGTTTTGAAAACATTTTTCAAGAAGATTCAAGAAGACGTTCTAACTCCTCAGGGGTTAGGCTTCGCATGCCAATTCGTCGAACTAAATCGTCAAACCTATCTTTTGGAAGGGCTTTAGTAAATAGATCGGCGAGTTGGTATTCCGTCTTTACGAAAAATAATTCAATAGTACCCTCTTCTACGTGCTCTTTGATGAAGTGGTAGCGGACTCTAATATGCTTCGTCTTAGAATGATGAACGGGATTGCACGAGATGGCTATGGCGCTTTTCGAGTGACAATACAAAGGTATTCTGTCGAAAGTAAAGCCATAATCTGTGAGCTGTGTCCGCATCCAAAGAACTTGGGCACAACACGCAGATAGAGACACATACTCAGCTTCCGCAGTTGAAAGTGCAGTACAGTCCTATTTCTTTGACGACCAACTTACTAGCTTTTCACCCAAAAATTGTGCTCCACCCGATGTACTTTTTGTTGTAACTTGATCACCTGCATGGTCGGCATTTGAAAATGCTCTTAGTTGAAACCCCGAATACTTCAGATACCAAAGACTCATGTTAATGGTTCTTCGTAGGTACCGAAAGATCCGTTTAACCTCTTTGAGGTGAAGTTCGGTAGGCTTTGCCCGAAACCGTGCTAATAGGCAAGCAACAAATTGAATATCGGGTCGACTAGCAGTTAGGTACATGAGAGAACCGATTATGCTCCGATATTTCTTCGGATCGATGGGTTTCCCAAACAAATCAGCACAGATTTTTGGTGAAGTGACCATTGGTGTACCAACAGAATCACAATTTTCCATACCATGTTTTTGCAAAATCTCTATTGTATATTTAGCTTGATTTATAAAAATACCACGAGGGGATTGATGTATTTGTAAACCAAGGTAGAATTTAAGTTCCCCCATCATGGACATTTCAAATTTGCTTTTCATGAGATTTTCAAAATGTTTTGAATGGTTAGGATTGGTTGATCCAAAAATAATGTCGTCCACGTAAATTTGAACGATCAAAATGTCATATTTGAATTTTTTCGTAAACAAGGTGTCATCAACCATTCCTTTTGTGAAATTGTTTTTGAGTAAGAAAGATGATAGTTAGTCATACCACGCCCTTGGAGCTTGTTTTAAACCATAGATGGCTTTCTTAAGCTTGTAGACGTAGTCTGGATGATCTTTGTCGATGAATCCCTCTGGCTGACTCTCATACACTTCTTCTTTCAGAGTTCCATTCAAGAAAGCTGTCTTAATGTCCATCTGATAGACTGTGATGTTTTTGTGAGCTGCATGCTGTGACATTTCTCAAAAATTCATGTCTTATAATTTAAATAATAGTTTATTTAATAACTATTCCATTTTAATAAAACAACTTCGTAGAAAGTTATCCGTAAACATCCAATTCTTTCACTACGACTATATATGTCAACTCTACATTTCTTGTAGTCCACTATTTATTTTTCCTTGAAACCCTAATTTAAAAAGTTACTTTCACTTTTATTTTAGGAACTAATTACTTAAAACTATCAAAAAC
>LBNU01019308.1:72974-84056 GCA_014162995.1 Artemisia annua
CAAAATCTCTATTGTATATTTAGCTTGATTTATAAAAATACCACGAGGGGATTGATGTATTTGTAAACCAAGGTAGAATTTAAGTTCCCCCATCATGGACATTTCAAATTTGCTTTTCATGAGATTTTCAAAATGTTTTGAATGGTTAGGATTGGTTGATCCAAAAATAATGTCGTCCACGTAAATTTGAACGATCAAAATGTCATATTTGAATTTTTTCGTAAACAAGGTGTCATCAACCATTCCTTTTGTGAAATTGTTTTTGAGTAAGAAAGATGATAGTTAGTCATACCACGCCCTTGGAGCTTGTTTTAAACCATAGATGGCTTTCTTAAGCTTGTAGACGTAGTCTGGATGATCTTTGTCGATGAATCCCTCTGGCTGACTCACATACACTTCTTCTTTCAGAGTTCCATTCAAGAAAGCTGTCTTAATGTCCATCTGATAGACTATGATGTTTTTGTGAGCTGCATACCTTGGGTGTAACATATGCTTGTTAGATGGTTCTTGTAACTGTGAAGAAGATTCAGAAGACTCAGTTGCAAACGGGTTTTCGAATACTTCTTCTTCTTCTAACGTAGCATTGTTTGAATTATTTGTTGGTTCTTCTTGAGAAGTTGTGTTTTGATTTTGCTCATCAACTCTTGGTAGAACAATTTCAATAACTGGACTTGCTGGAGTAGATGTTGATGATGTTGAGGGAGTTGGTGCTTCAGCTTCGATTGTAGTAGACGCATCTTGTGTTGGTGGTGGTGGTGGTTGATGATTTTGAGTGGGTGCAGCGGAATGATGTTGAGATGCATTTGTCGAAGTTCCACCATAGTATTCATCAAACATTAATTCGAAGAAGTTTTCCAGTTCTTGATCTGAAGGTTTATCCGGTGTTGTTTGTTGAAACTTAGACCTTGATAGATCTTTGAGCTCTCGTGAATCGTTAGCAATGTTTATGTAATCACAAACACACTAATAGAAAGTCTCTAATACTTGTATTATAAAGCGGAAACAAACACAAGTAAGAACACAGAATACTAAGAACACTTTGATCCTCTATTGATCGTTTATTATCAACTAAAATGTTTTTCTCAAAACATACCTAATGCATTAGCAAGGATTTCTTTTATACTACAAGAAACCCTAACCCATTTTACAAGAATCAAATAACTGTAAGACAATAGAAGATATGCTACATATCTTGTTCTAAAATAAACTAAGTTTACATTCTACGGATTAACTATATCCGCAGAATCTTCTCATCCGCAGGAACACTATCAGCAGAAACCAGCAAAGCTATCCGCAGGATTCTTTCAGCAGCATTCCTCAGCAGTTGTTTCTAGAATTCCAAACAATCCTCCCCTAATCTTGAATTTGACCTGGTTAAGTTCAAGATTCTTTATAGATCTTAACACTGCAGAAGAAGAGGATTGAATTCGAACACCAGCAGCAAAGAAGCAAAATATCCACATCTCTATGAGTGACCAAACATTAAACTCCAGATCTTTGCAGCAACAAATGACATAATGTACATCAAAACATATTAGTTTCATACTATTCTCATCACATCCAGGTGTGTTAACTCCTGTGATAGGTGAATAATTGAAAATAATGGATTTGATGTCTCTTTACCAATAGCCATCACTACTGGAGTAGCCAAATGTTTAAGTTCGAAAACTATGGTACACTGATAACCATATGATTTTTAGTAAATCATCAACTATAAAGGGATTTAAGGTTAAGAAGAGGATTGAATTCGAACACCAGCAGCAAAGAAGCAAAATATCCACATCTCTATGAGTGACCAAACATTAAACTCCAGATCTTTGCAGCAACAAATGACATAATGTACATCAAAACATATTAGATTCATACTATTCTCATCACATCCAGGTGTGTTAACTCCTGTGAGAGGTGAATAATTGAAAATAATGGATTTGATGTCTCTTTACCAATAGCCATCACTACTGGAGTAGCCAAATGTTTAAGTTCGAAAACTATGGTACACTGGTAACCATATGATTTTTAGTAAATCATCAACTATAAATGGATTTAAGGTGTCTTTACCTGTAGCCGTTTGCTCAGGACTAGCCAATTCTTAAAGGAAACTACCTTGGTGAATTGAAAACCAATATGGATTTCCACTGCCTTTACCATAAGCCATACACTTATGGGCTAGTCAATTCTTTAGATTTTCAAAGAATAAGATCCATGGTGAATTGATGACCATTGCAACTCTCAGCAATTAAGCATGGGTGAGTTGAGTACCCTATGGTTTTGAGCAAACCATTACAGCTATCAACAGATTTGATGTGTCTTTACCAAAGCTGTACCCTTTGGACTAGCTAACTCTTTGATGGAACAGTCAACATCATGGTGAGTTGATAACCATAGAACATATGTACCTATATACAACAAAGAGTGGCAAAACTATACAAGAAAGTTATTTTTTTTTTATTTTTTTTATTTTTTTACTAAAAATGAAAAAGAATAATAATACAACAATCATCCCAAAGAAGTGTCAAGCAGAACACCATGCTTGGCTTTCATCTCATTCTTGAAGAGAAGACTCTGTCTCATGGCTTTGACCAACTGCTCAGCATAAGTCATGTCATTCCCAATCACATCAGCAGGAACAAGCAGCTTCATCCCCAACATCTGTCTTAAAATTCTAAGAGAGATGGGATAGGTAATCTCAGCACACATGTAAAGAATCTTGCCAGCAGCAGTTGATAGCACATGAACATTAGGAAGAGGATAAAACTTCCAGCTAGCAATCTCCCATCTTGATTGAACAATCCACACCTGGAACCCTTTACTAGCAGTGAGGTTGGAATAAAATAATGTAGTCAAGTCCCCTTGCAAATATAAGCCACATCCAGTAAGCTCCTTGTTTTTGTAGTAGGAGGTAACCCAACTATAGAGTTTATCAGATCCTGTCTATCCACAAAAGTTAAAATTTCACTAAGGAAAGTGAAATGTTTAACTGACCCATCTACTCTATAAACAGTGTTGATATCTTGATCTTTCAATTGAAGAGGTGTAATTTCCCACTCAACCAAAGGGACATGGGCCACAGGATCTTCACCATCATCTTCCCCAACATCAATATACTCAGAATCTGCTAATGGTGTAACCAAACTTTTAGAAACCCTCTTTCTTGCCACACTCTTCTTTCTACTGACAGTAGAAGGTGAAGGTGCATCAGTAGAACCATCAGCAGTCTCAGATTCGTGTTTAACTTCAGCAGAATCAGGTACAGAAGTGTCAGCAGGAACATCTGTAGAAGCATCAGCAGGAACAGATTGTTCAGTAGGAACAAGAATTACTGTAGTAGCCTCAGCAGAAATAGATGCTGAAACATCAGCAGCCTTTGGGGCATCAGGAGTAACTTTAGCCGCATTAACCCTTGCAAGTTCAGCCTCATCATCTGCAAGCATTCTTTGAACAGCTTCCTCACTTAATCTATCTTCCTCAATCTGCCTCTTTGTTCGCTGTCTAGCAACTGGACCTTCAGTAGTCATAGGAGCCTTCCCCTTATCTGTCAGCTTGGAAGACTCAGCAGGAAGTGATGTCTCAGCAGGAAGAGGTGGATCAGCAGAAGTAACATGATCAGACTTCAGCCTCTTAGAAGGTGGTTCCTCTAGTGTAGGTTTAGAAGAGCTCTTCTGACCCTGAGACATAATATAGTTATATGCCTTCACCAGATTTTCATGAGGCATATTCTAAACCTTATCCCTAGACCATCCAGAATTAAACCCAGCTGGGCTCATATTCTTAACAACCACCCTCATTCTATGAGTCATTTCAGCTTGTGTAGGAGGTCTATCCCTCTTGGCTTTGGCTTTCTTTTCATCTTCTTCCTTCTTCCTCCTTCTCAGCAAAGCAATAATTCCATCAGAGGAAACATTATCTCCTAGCAGATTCCTGGCAAGAGAAGTATTGGAAGCAATCTGAGCCCCAATATTCATCCAATCAGCCTCATCAAAGTCTAAGACCTGAGCATCCAATTCTCTCCTTCTTTCAGGTGGCAAAGTAGAAACATAAGTAGCCTTTACTCTGTCAACCTCTGCATCAAACTATGCTTGTTCTTGCTGAGCCAAGGCTTCACTCTTCATGAGATCTTCATGTTCCTTGAAGAGTCTTTCTTGGGCAAGTATTTCTTCTTCAGTTATCTTATCTGAACCAAGATCTTGATCAACCAGATTAACATGCGCTTCTTCAGTAGAAGCAAAGATGTGATCAGCAGTAGAAGGTACAGCAGAATGATGTGCATGAGAAGAATGTTTGGTAGGATCAACAGTAACTTCTGAAACACCCACACCTTGAGCATCAGTGTTAGGAGCATCATTAGAAACCACAAATGTTCTTCCATAAAGAAAGATAGAAGGATCCTCTCCTGAAGGAGCAGCAGCAGATGGCTCTGGAACTGTATAAGTAGCACCAAGGTCAGTAGCAACCTTATCAACAGGATCAACATCCATGGGTTGGTCACCAGCACCAACAGATGTTGTATCAGCAGAATCGAGAACTGGTGCAGAAGTTTCACCTCCACTCTGACTAAAGAACTGCTCTCTCTGAACCTTGATAGGACTCTTGTTCTTTTGATTGTCAGCAGCTGTAGGTTTTGGAGAGGGAGTGAGGTCAACTTCAGTAGCTTCAGCCAACATATGAAGGGGATCAAAAGAAACAGATTCTTTTGCTGTAGTATCTGCAGGAACCTCTAGTTCATCCACTGATTCAACAACAAACTTCCTATTCTTCTTGTTCTCAAGTTGGGCTTCCAAAACCTTAACTCTTTGTGTTAAACCAATTATTTGACCCCCAAGATCTGCTTTGATCTGAGTGAGTTCCCTTTCCAAATCACAAACTTGTTTGACATACCTGTTGAGCAACTCATACACATTGTTAAGAGATATAGGGTCCTCAGCTGTACCAACAGGAATACCAGTGGTATGTGGAGCTTCATTGGACCTGGTAGGAGATACATGAAAAGCATCACCAGTAGTGGTGGTATCAACAAAGGACTCTCTAGGTGGACTAAAGGGTTGTTGTCCTGTGAATATGGGTGTCTCATCATTAGGCTCAGTAACAAAGGTGTCCATGAACTCATTACTATGGTCAAAATGGTCAATCAAAGGTGTCTGATCTACATTCCTAGGGTCAGCAAAATCCTCACTAGCAGTATTGAATGGTTCCAGAGGATCAGCAGTTTGCTCATCAGGAGCAATAGGCCTAGTAGAATCCTCAGGCTGGTCATCCACAGCAACTGAGGTTGATGCCTCAGCAGCATTGGATGAACCAGCAGCACCCTTAGCTGCTGATGCACTGACACCAGCAGTTTCAGGAATGGGTGGAATACTACCTTCAGCAGCATTAGGGCTGGGTGGATTACCACCTTCATCAGCACCAGCATTGCCACCAGGAAACATAGCTGTGGTTAGAGGCCAATGTACACCAGTGAATTGACTATTCATACTTGAAAAAACATTAGAGGTCAATTCTAGAATAGGTCTATGTGTTCTATCCTGTGTTTCAATACCTATTATGATTTGAAGAAACCTAGGATACATATAAAACTTGTTCTTAGCATGATATGCCTGTTTGTCAGTGCAAGTTTTAAAATTTATAAACACGATTTATCCGATTAATTCTTTAGCACATACGAGCAAGTATACTCGTCCGGTATAATAAAGGTGGGTAAGTCGAGATCGTCCCAAGGGATTTGTTTATTTATAGTAGAACTTGTTTATTAACAAAGGTTGCCAATCCTTGTTTGTATGAATATAGTTTTAAAAACGAAATAAAATAAGAACTAAGCATATACTTGTGTATAATTCCATGATGAGGTCTAGGAGTATTATTGCAATTATGAATATAAAGTTTGGTGTAAAACTTGTTATGATGCGCAACTAAAAATGAGTAGAAATACAATCGATGATGTATGTCATGTTCTAACTACTACTAAGAATTCAATCTACTAAATGACTCCTTTTGGACATATCAAGATAGTATGACAATTCTATAATCACATGGTTGTTTAGAAAATCAACTCTTTTCTTATGAATTCCTACGAATCCTTTCGGTCCTTTTTTGTGATGAAATCTTCTCAAAATCCATTTTAATAAGTAAATAGGATGGTTGTCTTTCATTCCTAGGGTCAGCAGAATCCTCACCAGCAGTATTGACTGGTTCCATAGGATCAGCAGTTTGCTCATCCGGAGCAATAGGCCTAGTAGAATCCTCAGGCTGATCATCCACAGCAACTGAGGTTGATGCCTCAGCAGCATTGGATGAACCAGCAGCACCCTTAGCTGCTGATGCACTGACACCAGCAGTTTCAGGAATGGGTGGAATACTACCTTCCGCAGCATTAGGGCTGGGTGGATTACCACCTTCAGCAGCACTAGCATTGCCACCAGGAAACATAGCTGGGGTTAGAGGCCAATGTACACCAGTGAATTGACTATTCATACTTGAAAAAACTTTAGAGGTCAATTCTAGAATAGGTCTATGTGTTCTATCCTGTGTTTCAATACCTATTATGATTTGAAGAAACCTAGGATACATATAAAACTTGTTCTTAGCAGCATTAATATTACTAATCATGCCCTGAAAAATATACCTAAAAAAGTTAAAATTGGTACCCTGTAATAAACAAGCAATAGCACATGCCAGATATGTAGAGAATTGGTCCAATCCTCCAGTCTTATTGCTAATACACTTCAACAAGGTATGCACCAAAAACATCCGTTTGGGGCAAAGCAGTTTCTTATACCACACCTTTCCATCACCCTGATAGCCAATAACCTGTAATGCAGGAAGTATTACTGACTTTTCTTCATGATATTTACCATCTGCATCTTTCAATTTAAGTTTAGTGCGGATCAAGGACTCATTAACTTCATACTTTTTCCCATCAATCAAAGCAGCAATCCTAGTTTCCGTATCTCCTATTGTAGCAGTATCCCAGAACTGTGTAACCAATGATTCACACACAAGATCGGGAGAGTGTGTCAGAGCAAAATGAAGGTTAGAATGCTCCAAGAACTCTACCATTGGATCAAATAATTCTTTCCCCTTTGCTTTGCCCAGAAATGCAACTAGGTTGTGGTCACTTTTGAAGACAAGATCGGCCATGAGTGGGTTTAAGAAAATGATGAATTTGAAAAGTTGAGAAATGGGTTTGTAGTTATAAAGTGGGAAGTAGTTATTTTGAGTGTGGGATTCACACAATTGGTTATTTAAGGGAGTTACCAAAATCGTGGGGGTTAATTGACAACGAATCTTGGAAAGAATCGTTTGACCAATTTTGACTTTATAACTTACCCAAAATAAAAACCCAAAACTTCACTCGTCAGCAGATTTGAAAAGTCAATCCGTAGAATCTTATGGTCAATCTGTAGAATCAAACTATCCGCAGAATATCTACAGGCTGTCATCCATAAATACCCATTGAACCGACTCCTCATTAAATGCCTTAATTGCCCAAGCAGTTCTATAAATAACCCTCAAATCATACTTATCCATCATCAACCTTTGAGTAACCAATCTTAAATCCAATATCTCATCAGCAGCAATCATGAACCCAATTGACATCTCCTCCGATTCAGATTCTTCAGATCATTATTTTCCCCCTCCACCTCCTCCACCACCACAACCAATGCCAGTTAGACGAAGGCGTGGCTGGAGAACCAAAGAGGAGGCACGCAAAATGAGACATGATGTACCAGCTCCTCCTCCTCCTCCACCACCATCACCACCACTTCCTTCTTTATCCTCTGACTCAGATACCTCTGACTCATATACCCCTGAGTTGTTGTTCTTTGAGGATTTGGATGAAGGACCTTCTGAACCTCCACCACTTTCAAAGCTTCTAACAAAGGAGATGGAGCGTGTTGTGGCTGGGATGAGCCAGATACCAGTTCCTCAACTTCCCAAGAAGTTGCCAAAACCACCTCCACAGGTATTGGGGCATGTTTGCAAGAAGCTATGGACCCCTGAGACAAAGCCCAAAGATGTTGAGAAGGTGCTGAGGAACAAGGGGGCTGGTGAAGGCACATCTGATACCAAGGGCAAAGGGAAGAGAAAACAGGATTAGGTGCTAAGATGTGTTCAGTCTTTTGAGTAAGAGTGTCAATACACATGAAGAGAACAAGACTTAGACACCCGTTGACAAGCTTGTTGCATGGAAAGCTTTATTTTGTACCCTCAAAAGGAATAAAAATAAGGATTAGGTGCTAAGATGTGTTCAGTTGTGTTTGTTTAGATGTTAGGATTGATTGTAACTTCCTTTGATGATTATGAATGAACCTTTAATTTGTCTCTTTGTTGTCATTCATCTTGTTCTATGCAAAATGTAGATACTACTGAAAAAAAAATCAAAAATATGTTATCAGCAGGAACTACACTCAGCAGGAACACCTTTCAGCAGGAACCGTATAAGCTATCCGTAGGAACCATTGGATCAGCAGAATCACCCTCATTAGTATTGTGTAAAAATATCTTTAAGAGAAATCTTAGGGCATTTATTCTGCCACCTAATACGCATTAATGGACCTACACTTTGACTTTTGCCTATAAAACAGATCCAAACTTTCACCAAACCTAATCATCCACCAATAACAAGAACCATGAGCTCAAAACCCTAAATTGTTGAACCTTCATCTGATGCTTCAAACTTTAATGAATCACCAACAAGGAGCACAGATGAATCCCCAGATGCAGAAAAGAACCAGAATCCCAAGAAGTCATCCAAGAAGAAGATGAATGATGTTGGAACATCAAGCACAATTCCCAATTCGGCCATGTCACCTGAATCTTCTGAAGACTCCAATCCTTTGATTCCTCTCCAACCACCTGCAAGAGAGCTCATATCACCCTTCCTGTGTACTTCCTCAGATGAGGATGAACCCCAAGATCAAGCTCCTTCAACTCCAACAGGATCAGCAGAGAATTCTTCCAAACCTCCAAATTGGGGGTTTGATTCAGATCTCTCTGATGATGATGGAAAGGGGAAAAGAAAAGGAAAGGTTGAGTAGTGTCAGGGTTAGAGTCATGTTTCAATTGTGTCAGGGTCTGTAGAATCACTATCTTTTGTAATAAGCTTTTGATGATAAATGAATTTACTTTCCACTTAACTATCACTTTGATGTTTGTTTCCTGAGTACTCTTGATTAATATAATTTCACTGATATGAGTTAATGCTACGGATTCACTTCCACATCATCCAAAACCTCAGCAGAAATGTTGTCAGTAGCAATATTATCAGCAGAAGCAGCATTCTCAGTAGAAACATACATCAGCAGAATTATCTTAGCAGAAGCATCTTAGCTGCAAAACAAACACACAAACAAAACACACAAAACAATCTAATCCTTATAATTGTTAGTACAACAAGTAACCTGCATAAAAAGGTTAGTAAATATAAAAAATACAATGTCTACAAATCCTCCCCTGAGGCATATGCCTCCCCTTAGGCCTATGCCTCCCCTCAAACACAACATTCAAGGGTTAACCATCCCAATATGGACCACTAGGTGATTAAACCTAGGTCTATCAAAAGCCTTTATTAACAGATCAGCCACATTATCATCTTTATGGATTTTAAGCACCTGAATTAAGTGTTTCTCATTTGCATCCCTAATAAAATGGTGCCTAATCTCAATGTGCTTGGTTCTATTATGATATACTGGATTCTTAACAATGCATATGGTACTCTGGTTATCAATAAAGATTTTAGTGTTCATGAAATTGAACCCATAATCAAGTAGTTGATTTTGTATCTAAAGAACCTGGCCACAGCAGTTAGCAGCAGCAACATACACTGCTTCAGTAGAAGAATTGGCCACAATTGTTTGCTTCTTGCACTGCCAAGATATTAATCTTCTTCCAAGGAATTGGCATCCTCTAGTAGTGGATTTCCTATCCAAATTAGCACCTGCATAATCACTGTCACTGTAGGGTTCCAGTACAAAAGGAGACTCTTTTTGGTACCAAAGACCAAGTTTGGGTTGGCGTGTAAGATACTTAAAGATCTTCTTCAGCGCATTGAGATGGGAAGTCAAGGGTGTGACCAGGTGCCTAGAACAAGCATTCACAGCAAATGTAATGTCTGGCCTTGAAGCTGTCAAATACATAAGTGACCCAATCATGGACCTGTACATGTGAACATTGACAGCAGGATCTGCTTCAAGGTTATGCTTTGTTTTGGGAGTTTCATATGGGGTAGTTGCAGTCCTAACATTCTCCATATCAAACTTCTGAAGAATGTCCTTCACATACTTGTCTTGACTTATAAAAATACCATCAGGCTTTTGCTGCACTTGTAGACCCAAAAAGAAAGTCATCTCTCCCATAGCACTCATCTGAAATTCATCGTTCATTAAGTCCTCAAACTCTCTGCACCAAGATTCCTTGGTTGATCCAAAATGATGTCATCCTCATATACTTGCACAAGAATGATATCCCTTGAATTCTTCTTGATAAAGAGAGTCTTATCAATGGCACCTCTTCTGTAACCATGCTTCAGCAGGAATGCAGATAGCCTAGCATACCAGGCTCTGGGTGCTTGATGAAGTCCATATAGAGCTTTCACAACTTTGTACACATGGTTAGGATGCTCTGGGTCTTCAAAACCTTTAGGTTGAGTAACATACACTTCTTCTTCAATCTCCCCATATAGAAAAGCACCCTTCACGTGCATTTGATAGACCACAAACCCCATATAAAATGCAAAGGCCAAAAATATTCTAATGGCCTCAACCCTAGCCACTAGTGAAAATGCCTCATCATAATCAATCCCCTCTTCTTGTCTAAAGCCTTGAGCTACTAATCTAGCTTTATTTTTAACCACAATGCCCCTAGCATCCCTTTTATTCTTCAAGATCCACTTTGTCCCAATTGCAAACTTTCCATCAGGTAGTGGCACAAGAATCCAAACTTCTTGATTTTTGAATTGTTGCATTTCCTCCTGCATAGCTTCTACCCAACTGTCAATGGAAAGGGCTTGTGCTACACTTGTTGGTTCAACCTGTGATAAGAAACAAGCAAACATACAATGTTGTTGATCTGTGTGATTGTCTCTTTGTT
>LBNU01019308.1:93158-110091 GCA_014162995.1 Artemisia annua
TAAATCCGCATCTAAGTTAGTTGTGTTTGACATTGGGGTATTGTATGTGTCACAACTGGTTATTCCATGTTTCTTTATTATCTCAAGAGCATATTTTGATTGACTTAGGAAAATACCACAGGGAGATTGATGAACTTGTAATCCTAGAAAGAACGTAAGTTCACCCATCATCGACATTTCAAAATTTAGTTTCATTAATTTTGCAAAAGCATTAGAATACTTTTTGTTAGTAGATGCAAAAATAATGTCGTCTACGTAAATTTGTATGATTAAAACGTCTTCCCCGTGTCTTTGGATAAATAAAGTTGGGTCTATCAAACCTTTGGTAAAACCATTAGCAAGTAAGAAAGCAGTAAGTTTGTCATACCATGCCCTAGGGGCTTGTTTGAGACCGTAGAGAGCCTTCTTAAGTCGATAGACATGGTTTGGATGCTCTGGGTCCACAAATCCTTCCGGCTGACTGACGTATACCGCCTTACGTAACTGACCATTCAGAAATGCCGTTTTGACGTCCATTTGGTACAAGATCATGTTTTTGTGAGCAGCGTATGCCAGAAAAATCCGTACAGCTTCAAGTCTAGCCACGGGTGCGAAAGATTCTTCAAAGTCGATGCCTTCCTCCTGACTATAACCTTTAGCTACCAATCGGGATTTGTTGCGTATAACATTACCTTCTGCGTCCAACTTATTCTTCAATATCCATTTAAGTCCAATCACATAAACTCCATCCGGCCTTTCAACTAATTCCCAGACTTCTAGTCTTTTGAATTGGTCGAATTCCTCTTGCATAGACTCAATCCAATTATCATGTGTCATTGCTTCCTTGATGCTTTTTGGTTCGGCATGAGAGACGGTAAGTGCATACATGCAGTGTTCGGCATCGGAGTGAAGTTTCTGTCGAGTCATCACTGGAGCTTGGGGATGACCAATAATGTTGACAATTGGGTGATCACGTGTTGACGACTCTGGAATATCAGAAAGGTTGGGAGTCGGTGCAAACGGATTAAAGAATGCATTGGGATCGTAATTTGCAGGTTCGGGTACTTCTTGTTGATTCAGATCTTCGGGTGCATTGTATGAGTTGGAATCTGTCTGTTCAGCTGCTGTTGGTGAATCTGTTGGAGGTGCATCAGTTTCTACAGTAGTTGTAGTAATGGGTGTATCAGGCACTGGAATAGTGACAGGTTGAGCAGCGGAATCGGTGGATACATTTTGTGCACGATTCTCAAAAGAGTCATCAAACAGTGGAGTGAATGACGTTTCCAATTCTTGACGGGTTAAAGGTAAAGGTGCAGCTGAAGGAT
This sequence comes from Artemisia annua, assembly GCA_014162995.1. Taxonomy (NCBI): domain Eukaryota; kingdom Viridiplantae; phylum Streptophyta; class Magnoliopsida; order Asterales; family Asteraceae; genus Artemisia; species Artemisia annua. The sequence goes on from LBNU01019308.1 coordinate 94,463, forward strand.
CTGGAAAATTTAAACGGTTAAGTTCGGGTCCTAAGCTATTGCGCTCAGAAGCCATATCAGTGAGCTCATCAAAATTAGCGTGTATAGTCTCTTGAATCTCTCTGGTCCGACGGTTGTATATTCGAAATCCCTTAGAATTCTCACAATAGCCAATAAAGATTCCTACATCAGCCTTAGCTTTAAGCTTTCCAAAGTCATCACGATCGTTGTTCGGGTAACATAGTGCACCAAAGACATGAAGGTGTTGAACATTGGGCTTACGTTTGTGGACAAGTTCATATGGTGTGCGATTGTGTCGTTTGTTGATCATACATCGATTCTGGGTATAACATGCTGTTGAGACGGCCTCTGCCCAAAGATAGTCTGGTAGTTGTGCATTGATCAGCATTGTGCGGGCGGCTTCCACTAAAGTACGGTTTCGTCTTTCGACCACGCCATTTTGTTCGGGAGTCCGAGCAATAGATGTTTGATGAACAATACCTACCTTCTCAAAATAATCCCGAAGGGTTTGATTCTTGAATTCAGTTCCATTGTCTGTTCTGACGGTTCTGACGGTGTTTCTAAGCTGAACTTGAATTTTGGTGAGAAAAGTGACTATCATGGATGGAGCTTGGTCTTTAGTACGAAGAAAGTAGACCCAAGTCCATTTTGAGAAGTCGTCTACTATGACAAGAATGTAACGTTTCCCGTTGATCGTTTGTACTCTCATTGGTCCGCACAAATCCATATGTAATAGCTGAAGAACATGATCCGTACTGGGTTCTTGTTTTGAAGCAAAATGTGCACGTTTGCTCTTTCCTTGTTCACAAGCAGGACAAAGGTGATCTTTAGCGTATCTGAATCTGGGGAGTCCTTCAACCAATTTGTGTCGAGCCAGATCAGTCATGGTTTTGAAGTTGAGATGTGACATTCGTTTATGCCATAACCATGATTTTGTAGATTCGGCCTTAGAAAGTAAGCAGATGGGAGAGGAAGCAATCATATCAGACATTGAAATGGTATAAAGACTGTTGCTGCGAGTGCCGGACATTAGATCGTTCCCTTGTAGATCACGTACGAAACAAGTTTTCTCCCTGAATGCAACTTCTAAGTCACCGTCACAAAACTGACCGACTGAAAAGAGATTGTGACCAAGACCTTCAACATAGTATACACGGCTGATTTCAATATTCCCACTGACATAATCTCCATACCCCATAATAGCAGCGAAGTGATCATTCCCGAATCTGACAGTACCAATGAACTTTGATACAAAGTTTCTTAACAGTTTGAGATCGCCTGTCATATGTCGGGTACATCCGCTATCAACAATCCAGAGAATGATTTGCACCACCTGCATCACACGAAGGAGACGACGATGGCACAATGGTAAGGGTGGAACCCGATGAAGTAGTGGGTTCCGGTTGGTTAGAAACACATGATATAACAACTTTAGGAATCCAAGCAAAATTATGCATCTTAGTTAACCAACGCTGCCACTTCCAACTAGATTGCGCTTTCTTCTTAGTGAAGTTGCTAAGTGAAGGCAAGTTCTTAGGATTGCTGGGCTTAACTACAGGGGTAGTAACTACATCCTCAGAAACTACAGGGGGTGTTAATCCTAGCTTAGATTTGGAAGCAATAGTGGGCCTAGATTTTTTGCCTTTTGTAAGTTTCTTAAGACGTGTTAAAAGAGAAGTAGCAACACACTTAGAGTGATCACCAGATATCATAGATTTACGACAAAACACACAAGATGCATTAAACGATAAAGAAGTACGAGATACATCATTCGTTACAGACATATTCGGATTACAAGTTGCCAAATCACAATCTAAATCTATAGTAACATGATTATTATTCAAATTCCTAGGGTGAGCTTCTACTTCCATAGCTTTTAAGTTCTCTCTCTTACGTCGCAAATTCCTATTCTTCTGTTTCTCTTTTTGGTGCTTGGATCTGCTAACGCTAAGAGGGATAACTAGTCCTGGAGAGGTGGAAGAACTCATGTTAGAATTATGAATAGCCGTATCGTTACTAGTGTTATCTGTCCTATGTTTTTCTGGTGCAACAATCTTAGTATTTGCAGACTTTTTCTTTTCAAGATTTTTAATTTTCTCCTTCAATTCAATAATGATGTGCGTTTTGTCCTGAATTGTGCTGTCAAGCTTTCGGTTTAAGTAGAAATATTCATCTCGACTCTTTTGCCAAAAATCTGTTACTTCTTGCAACTCAGCAATCTCTTTTTCATATTTAGAAATCTGACATTTAAGTTCCTCATTTTCATTTGAAAAAGATGTCGAAGTTTTAAGATTTTGCAATTCAAGTTCAAAAACAAGACTTTGGTTTTGACACCATTCTAGTTTTTTGTTGAGTTGAAAGATTTCATCTGAAAGTTTTTTCTGCACATCATCATTTTGTTGTCGGAGACTCATGTTCTCATTTTTTAATGTCTCAACTGTTTTATTCAACAACCCAATATCATCACAGTGTTCAGAAACAAGCATATCAGTACCACATTCATAAAGAGAATTCATTACCACAGATATAATATCATAATTGAGGACACGTTCCATGAGACGATCATTTTCATTTTGCAAAAATTGATTTTGACGTTGATAAAATGAAATTGATTTTTCTGTTTCTTGAAAAATATCCATCATTGAAGACACTTCTTTTTGAAGATCCTGTTCCCAGAGTTCAGCACATAATCGTAGATGTTGAACGTGAGGTAAAAATTGTTTTTGAAACACCTCTCGCCGTTCACGCTCATGAGGAGCAATAAATGTGAAAACAGTGATTTCTGAATTACGATCAACAGCATCTTGTAAAAATTCAATATCTTCCATAAACGTTTGGAAATACCGAAGTATCTTGCACGTTTTAGGAAGAGGTTGAACATTTTCTGGTTTAGTTAAAAGACCATTGTTTTGAACTACTGGTGTGAGGGAAGCTTTATAAGAAGGAAGATCTTCTGGTAATATAAAATACGGTTGTTCAACATTCTCTTTTTGAGGTGTAAAAGTTTCATTAATAGAAGGCATTTTTGAGTAATCAAAAGGTTTGTTGAAATCAACATTTTCCATTTTAGATCGAGTCTCGTCCTCTATTTCCAATTCTTCCTCACGATCATAAACAACAGCACGAATAACAGTATCATCAAAGAAATGGTTTGCACTATATATCTTCGGAATCTCGGTGAGTGCTTTGTTTAAAAAACTGGGTGATTCACTACCAATGGCAAAACCATGGCCGGTGTTTGACCGTTTTACAGAAAGTTTATGAATGGTTGTAATTGAATTACCAGTTTTATATACAACATTCTGAAACTCTTTGAGTTGACTCGTCAATTCAACAATTTCATCTAAATATGATTTAACTCTATCCCTTGAAATCTGTTTATGTTCCTGAAAATCCGCTTGACAAGTTGACAACTCATTTTTGGTTTGCAAAATGACATCTTCGAGTTGAGCAACTTGTTGTTTATGTACAAAAGCTTGTTGTTCAAGTTGTAAAGCTAAATCATTTTTAGATTCCATTATGTTGCCAATTTGAAATTCGAGATCCTTTTCACGACGATAAGATTCTTTAAAAGCATTTTCAAAGCTCTTTTCGTTATCAATGAGTTTAACAGCGTTATTTAATTGTATATTCAAACACTCGAGATCCCTAGACAATGATGCATTCTTCTCTTTCAATCTCGCATTTAATTCTTGACATTTTATATTTTGAGATTGACTGGCCATGAGAAGTGTCCGAAGGTCTGAATCTGGATCAGTCATAGAAGCAAGGGGTTTAAGATGAGCATTGTTGTCGTTTACATGATTAGTGTGAGAATCATCAATTGAGACATCTGAGTTAATTTGATCATCATCAAATGTAACAACTGTGTCCAATTGATAATTTTCGTCTGTAGAGAACAATGCATCATTTTGAACCGATTGTTTCGATGTAGATGCAGATGCAGATGGGGTGACAATATCATGTATAAGGCATGAATTAAAGTCGTTTACCTGAGACAGAGTGTCAGAATCATATACTGGACCTGATTCAGTGATGTGGAGTTCCTGCATGTTGGCCATAAGCATAACAGCAGCATTAGCTTCGAGATCTTCCATGTCATCATCAGACTGAGCATTGGCCATGAAGCTGTTGTCATTTAGTTTATTTGTGCCTCTAGCTTCTTCCTGAAGAGCTAATAGAAGTTGCTGTTTGTGATACTTACTGCCCTGAGTTCTTGGAGAAGGACATGCAGTAGCCATATGACCGACTCCATTGCAGTTAAAGCACTTAATGATCTGATTCCCTGAAGTATCATTCACATTATCCCCAAAATCAACCTTCTTCTGAGATGAACCAGAGTTGTTCCTGAAGTTTCCTCCATTGTTGTTAAACCTTTGTCCAGAACTGTAACCACCAGAATTGAATCTCCCACTATTACGGTTTTGAACCTCAACACGGCCATCATGAATTACAGCTTGATTCCTTGTATTAGACGATGATCGGAGACGATTGTTGGACTTGTTAGAAAATTTGCTGAAAGCTCTAGCAATGAGTGCTATTCCCTGATTAAGGCTGTTGAAGTCCTCGTCATCATCATCATCATGTGATTGGTACAAGGGATCATTGGTGTGTGATAATTCAAGTTGTGTTGGTTGTTGTTGTGAAGAGAGATCATACGATGAAGTCTTATTCTGAATAGGGTAATTGAAGTGATTCTGTTCAACTGAGTAATCTGGAAGTTGCATGGACGAATTCGGAACATGTGAATGAGCAACCAATGCTAATGAGTTTGATGTTGGAGACGGTGAAAGGTTTCCTCTCTGAGCACGGTCTTTGTTTACTTCTGACTCATGGTGTTTGAGATAATCATACAACAATCCATATGGTGCATCATGAAGATTCTTTGCTTGACGAACAAATGTCACATAACGCTGCCAATCCGGTCCAAGACACCCAAGAAACTTAGTGTTCACGGCAATCTTTGGTAGTGTGATGTTGTGTCTGTCGAGGTCATTTATGATATTGGTGAAGCGGTGATAGTATGACTCAAGTGATTCCATTGGCTCTATCATGAAGTGTGTGTATTCCATGTAAAGTTTGGATTCCATATCCTCCTGATTCAATTGAGTTCCTTCCATTAGTAGATGAACGTGTTCCCACATGGCCTTAGCATTTTTTTGAGCATCAACACTGCGAAAGATAGGATTTGGTATGCTGTGAAGAATGTAGCTCATGGCATATTCGTCCGCTTCCTTATGAAGAATTTGTTCAGCAGTGAGACGTGTTTCAGGTAAAGCTGTTGAAGACTCAGGTCTAGGGGGAACAGCATTGTCATTAGCAGGAACAGTGTTGAGAGGTGGTACAAATGGACCTTCCATGATAACCTTCCTAAGGTATCTGCCATGGGGTTTCTTGAGATCAAGAAATCTAAGGAATCGGCTTGACCACTGGACATAGTTACCCGGTGTCAACATTGGTGGTGTGTCAAGTGAACCTGCTTCATGCCTCGATTGTTGAGTAGTAATGACCTCACACATCTGATCAAACCAGTGAGACTGTTTTGGCGTTGTAGTGATTTGTTGTAGCATTGGTAAAGTTTGAGGTTGAAATTGATGCATCATGGCATGTTGCTGAGAATACATTTGACTTGGCTGTGAATATGATTGTGCATATTGTTGAGCTTGTTGTTGCTGACGAAATTGTTGCAGTTGATGATATGGTTGTGCTTGAAACGGGTTAAAGTACGGTGGTTGAGACATGATTGATAACTTGTGGTTTATGGATCTTGTAGAAGGTATAGTACAAAAGCTTAATCCCCAAAAGTAACTAAGATTTCGATGCTTGGCAATTGGAAGATTTCGATAAACGGTTAAAGTTCAAATAATCCCAAGAAACAAAAGTTCTCGATAAACCAAGGAAGATTTCGATAACTCGCGTTATTCTCGATAAAGGTAATTTATCGAGAAATGTTGGAGACAATTATCGAGATCTTTGGTGAAAGTGAGACAGAGTTTCTTTTCGATGGCACTTAAGTTAATTTCGATAGAATTATAAGATTTCGAAAACAAGAGATTGATTTCGATAACTTATAAGGTTCTCGATAACCTAAGTTTTCGATAAAAGAAATCCAAAGTTTCGAGATTATACAATAACGAAACTATCCAATAAGTCGAAGTGTTTTCTTTCTTATACAAGAGAGAAAAACACTGAGTAAGCAACAAAAACACTTAGGTAGTAATATCGAAGGTTCTCGATAAAAGAGGGTTTAAGGTTCTCGATAAAATGGGGTTTAAGAGGTTCTCGATAAATTGGGGTTTTAGAGGTTCTCGATAAAACGCAGATTTTTCTTTTGTGAAAAAGCAAGCCTAAAACGAGTTTTTAATCCAAGATTCTTGTACAACTAGCATTAAAATGATGAAATCTTAATGAAAGTTGCAAACTTGAACTTTTTAACAAAAATTATAAAATTTTCGATAAAAAGTACAAGTTTGTACGAATCTTAAAAAACCCAAAAATTTTGAAACTTTGTTGTTTGTTTTGGTTTCTAACACAAGTTTGTAATCAAATATGTGATAAAAACACAAAAGAAGCAAGAAAGTTGGAAAACTTTTGAATCTAACGAGACCAAAACCTTGTTTTTGGGGCGTATAACTCAAAAAAAAATAAACTACACCTTCTTCTAGCGATTGATACCACTTGTTAGGTCACCATATTAGTAAACACAAGCATTCAAATGAAAGAAATGAGATGAGAAATAGACTTGGTTGATTAAGATCAATATGAAAGATGAAAGAACAAGAGTTTCCTTAAGATATGAAATTAACCAACAAATGTTAAGTGATACATAGTGTCCTATATATAGGAGGAGGATAGGGCAACACTCCCTTCCTTTCCTATCCTCTAGACGTATGGGCTTTGAGGCCCATTGGACACTTATTAGACTCGTCTTATAACCATACGAGTATTAAGCTAAAACATAAATGAAAGTGATAATACTAGCAACCTATTACATTTATTGAAATGACCGAGACTTGACTGAATAGTTGAAAACTATGATCCTAACACATACAAATCTTAATCCTCAAATTGTTAAAGATCTTATACACATACTTGACGAACACAATGAGTTGGTTCAGATTTTTAGGACAGCACATGACAAATGCAACGAAATAGACATACCTGAAATGAAGATCCAACTATATAATGTTGTCGGGACGCGGCAGTACGATCTTCCTGCCTCTGGAACTCTTGGAGCAATAGTGTTTGGGAATCCTGCGAACAGCCAAACAGATTATGATGTGATAATAGAATACAAAGACAGGCGTCCTAAAAGAATTAATAAGTTGCATAGTTCTTACATGTCTCTTCAATTTCCTCTTCTTTTTGTATACGGCCAGCCAGGTTACAATACAAAGATGGAAGTCACATCTACCAAAGAACATAGAAAAAGAAAGAAGGTATCCATGAAAGAATACTACACGTACCAGTTACATGAACGGCTGAATGAATATGGACATATTTTTAGAGCTGGGAGATTATTTCAGCAGTATGTTGTGTCGGTCTACTGTTCGCTGGAACAAGATCGCCTTGATTTCATACGTGCTAAGCAAAATAATATCATAAGCGAATGCCTATCAGGAATATGTGATGCGATGTCGAGAGGAGATCATGTTGGAGCCGATATAGGGAAAAGAATTATTTTACCAGCAAGTTTTACCGGTGGACAAAGATACATGTATAGTCACTACCTTGATGCTCTTGCCATATGTCGTGTTCTTGGAAACCCGCAATTCTTTATCACGTTTACATGCAACGTAAATTGGCCCGAGATAAAAAGAAGAATGCAAGATTATCCAGAACTGACTCCATCAGATAGAGCTGACATCGTTGACCGTGTGTTTGAGCAAAAGGTTGAAGATTTTGTGCAAGTTCTAAAAGAAAGCAATATTTTTGGTAGATGTACTGGAGGTATACTATTTATTTCAATTTCTTTTACCCTCTTGAATAGTTCTCAATAAATTCCGTAACATACAAACTTACAGTTCATATATCCCTTTTGATTTTCTCATTTTGCAGTTCTTTACACTATAGAATTTCAGAAACGTGGCCTTCCACATTGTCACACGCTTTTGTGGATTGACTCTAGAGACAGAATACGAGACCTCGAAGATGTTGATAAATTTATTTCTGCAGAATTACCTGACAAAGATTCAGACCCTGAAACTTACAGGGTAGTGGCTGATCTCATGATGCATGGCCCGTGTGGTGATGCGAAACCATCTGCTCCGTGCATGCAAGAAGGTAACTGCACAAAGAACTTTCCAAAAAAATATAGCGAGCATACATTTTTTGATCAAGATGGACATGTCCATTATAAAAGGAGGAACACACCGGCTTATGTCAAAAATGGTGAATTCAGGTTGGATAATAGTTACGTTGTCCCCTATAATTGGCTGCTCTCCTTGATGTTCCATGCACACATTAATGTGGAATATTGTGGGTGGAGTATGCTGATAAAGTATCTCTTCAAGTACATCTCAAAAGGGACAGATCGGATTGCAGCTAAAATTATACGGCCAATTGGCGATCCAGGTTGTTCAACATCTGCACCTAAAATACAGATTGATGAAATACATAATTTCATTGACGGCCGATTTATCTGTCTACACGAAGCATTTTGGAGAATAATGAAATTCCCAATCCACTATAGGGATCCACCTGTTCAGATCTTAGCAGTACACCTGAAAGATATGCAGGAAATCACCTTTCGAGACAAAGAAACGTTAGGCTCTATTTTATCGGATGTGGGAGAAAAGTTACGACACTAACAGAATGGTTCAATTATAATAAGCTCCATACGGATGGCAGACATCTCACATATTTAGATTTTCCTTCTAAATATGTTTGGAACGAAAAGTCAAAGACATGGAGTCGCAGGCAACGGAAAAGCAGATACGCAATTGGTCGTCTTGCCTACGTCCATCCAGCTGCAGGGGAGCTATTTCACTTTCGGATGCTGCTTCCACACCAAAAAGGATGCAAAGAATTTGAAGAAGTATGGACTGTTAACAATGAAGTGTTTTCTACATATCGGGCAGCATGTCAGGCTTTAGGTCTATTAGACGATGACAGAGAATGGGATATAGCACTTGAAGAGGCAGCAATGTCAGCATCAGCCGCTGAACTACGCACACTCTTTGCTCACATTCTGATTTATTGTGAGGTTGCAGATCCGGTGAAGTTATGGGAGAAGCACTGGTCTATTATGAAAGATGATATACCAGCAAGGGCTTCTTACATGTGCCATGTTAGAAATCTGCATCTTAACGATCCCGAGTTGAAAGGATATATTCTATATGAAATAGAAATTATTTTGAACAGTTGTTCAAAATCACTACGAGAGTATGATCTACCAATGCCTCCACAGCATCTGCTTGATGATCTTGACAATAGGTTGTTGATGGAAGAGAAAATTTATAATAGACCAGAGTTAGAAAAAGAAGCGACGAGGTGCTTTCAAAAGCTGAATGCTAAGCAAAAAAACATTTACAACCTCATCATTTCCGCATCCACCGAGAAGAGGCAGGAATTGGTATTCGTCTATGGGCATGGTGGAACTGGGAAAACTTTTCTATGGAAAACAATAATTAATAAGCTGCGTTCAGAAGGCAAGATTGTCTTGGCTGTCGCATCTTCAGGAATTGCATCGTTGCTGCTACCATCAGGGAGAACAGCCCACTCAAGATTTAAGTTGCCAATAAAGTTGACAGACGAATCAATGTGCACCATAAAAAAACACATTGTTGGCGAAATTACTCAACGAAACTGAATTGATAGTGTGGGACGAGGCACCAATGAATGATCGGCGATGTTTTGAAGCATTAGACAGGACTCTTAAAGATGTTTTGAACAATTCAGAACAATTTTTTGGTGGGAAAACGGTCATGTTAGGGGGAGATTTCAGGCAAACACTTCCCGTTAAAAAAAAGGATCAAAAGCAGACATAATCGGTTCATCTATTGTTCATTCATATATGTGGACACATTTCAAGCTATTCAAGTTAAAAGAAAACATGAGGCTGCAACAAACTAATCTACATGAAAGGCAAAGGTGTAAGATATCTGAATTCTCTTCATGACTCCTAAATATAGGTAACGGGACAATCGGAGAACCAGACGAAAACGAAGCACAAGATTGTTCTTGGATCACAATTCCTCCTGAATATCAAATATCAGAAGATGACCACGAAGAAGGCATCCAAAAACTTATCAATTTCATATATGACAAAAATACACTTGACAACCCAACACCTCAACTACTACAAGAAAAAGCGATCGTTTGCCCAAAAAATGACACTGCCGACATTATAAATGAAAAAGTGTTATCGCTACTTAAAGGAGAAACTACGATTTATATAAGTTCCGACGAGGCCATACCGATTGGAAGAGAAGGTGCAGCAACAGAGATGCTATACCCACTGGAATATCTAAACACCCTAAAATTTCCCGGCCTACCACCAAACACTTTGCACTTAAAAATAGGCGCTCCCATAATGCTTCTCAGAAACATAAACTTGGGAGGTGGTCTTTGCAATGGTACAAGAATGATAATAACAAATCTTATGTCGAAGTTGATAGAGGCACAAATTATCACAGGCACAAGAGTCGGAGAAAAAGTCTACATCCCAAGAATCCCATTGACATACAAAGATCCAAACTACCCTTTTATTTTCAAAAGAAAACGNCAGGAGCGCTAGTCACATAGTTGTTAAGATTTCGATCTTGATTTTAAGTTCTTAAGATTTACTCAGATCTAATTTTATTTTTTCCAATTCGCAAACTAAAAAATTACAAATTTATGGTTTATGTTTTTATATAATTTAAAAAACAACATTTGATTCTTCTTAAGCATTTCATAGTCATAATACATTTTCAGAAAGCAGACGCTGAACATAGTCAAAACAAAAAATATAGTGTACAAAGACTTTTTACAAAACATTTCTAGATTCGAGGTTCATAATACTTTATGATATGCAAACATGAAATTGCTTTAGTTGTTGTTGTAAACGTTACATTTTTTCATTTGCCTTACCATATATTTTAACTAAACTTTTATTCATTTTGCAGGATGACAACAGATAACATTGCAGATCTAAGACTAAACGATAGAGACAGAGTTCTAGAAGTTAAGGTCTACCGAGCATGGGTACACTGGGATCCACCAAACACGACAGAGAAAGGTTATAGAGCAATCTTATTAGACAAACAGGTATTAGATATACATTATAGACAGAAAATAAAAAATATATATACAATAATAGATGCACATTAATGTATTCACATGAATAGGGACACGCAATTCAAGCAAATATGGAAGCATCTGAGATTAACCGTTTCAAACCAATTCTGATACCTGGAAAAACATACCGCGTCTATGGGTTCACATGTATTCCAACCGAGAATTGGCAGCAGACATTGCAAAACAGAATCTCATTGTCATTCACAACAGTCACTGGGTTCGATGATATCGAAGACGAAGGCTTTCCAAAACATTACTTCGACTTCCTGTCCTACAATCAGCTACCTTCTAGAGTGATAGACCCATTGGACAAAACCAGAAAACCGCAACCAGTCCTGACAGGTAACATTGGCAAAAGTTACATATATATTATGCATGGCAATAGTTTATAACAATTTAAATTCCACTTATTTCAGATTATATAGGTTGCTACATATCGTCCACTGACAAAGACAAAATTGGTAACCCAATGAGAAACCAAGCTGTATTTCGCAAAATCGAAATACAAAACTTGAAGTAAGTATTGTCATATCAAGAATCATACCTTTTTATACATTGCACAAAACATTACGATAATAACAGCTCCTCTTTGTTTCTGACACTAGCCGAAATTCTCTTGAGTTAACATTGTGGGGCCATCTTGCTGAGACCTTTAACAAGGAAGGCATTGATGCACTGGAAAAACCTGTAATAATAGCTGTCAGTTCTTGCAGAGTATCACGATACATAAACAATCTACAGTTATCGTCAACACCAGCTACATACTACTACATCGATCCAGATATCCCAGAACTTCAAGAATACAAAGCCGAGTAAGATGTCTCACCTACTTTTTCCTACACTTAATACTGTTCTACACTAATCTATATACTAATTTTAATCTATAAATGTAACAGGTACAGAGATGCCTTTAACCTTATTCCACCATTACCAGTCATTAGACAACCTTTCAAGGACAAGGAACGAGAAAAATTTCGAAACAGATTCCCACTTGCAGACCTCATGCCGCAACCAATGGACCCTTATACAGTAAGTTACAAAAACAAACCACGTTCTTTGACCATATATTTACAGAATCATTGCTAAACAAAGTGATATAAAACACATGGCGTGAAATTTACCTTTGAAGGAACTATATCAGGTCTAAACATGTCGCGCGAATGGTACTATAAATCATGCAACGTCAGCCAAATTAAATTCGACCTAAAGGGTGATGTGTACAATTGCAAAGTCCATGGACCTGTTGAATCTCCAGCAAACAGGTAACGAGTAAGTGACAAATAAAAACATAACACTACAGATCATCTAATCACATTATTGTTTTATATACGCAGGTACAATTTCAAGGCATATATAACGGATGGCACATACACAGTAATGATGACATTCTTCACACCAAAAGTAAACGACATTGTTGGCACAGACTGTGAGTCGTTAGTGACATCCCTCAAAAATCCAGACCCCAAGCAATTCCCAGAAAAGATTAAAGCAATTGTTGGAAAGAAACACATTTTCCAGTTTCACTTTAACACGAACATGAAACAAGGGCCAAATGACTTTATTTTCAACGACATATTGGACAAAGACGAAGGCCCAAAACAGTTAGACAGTGGAGCATCAGGTACAAGTAAACATTAAAACCGAAATAACATAATACATTTCCAAACTATGTACCAATAAATATTTACCTATTTATTTCTAACAGGGTCACAATCACAAGGAGCGCAAGTTGAAGCAATTGAATATGTAAATGTTGCTCCACCAGCCGAACCACAGGATACTCAATTATCAGAGAAAATTACATCAGAAGAACATCAATCAGAAGGTAACATTCTTTTTACATTTATCACAACATTTACTAAACTATTAGTTAACCAAAAAACAATAAAAGTTAAATACATTTATTTATTTTGTCACAGGATTAGAATCACAAGCAAAACAAGCAAAAACAATTGACTCTACCAAGTGCATTGAACAACCACCAGCTGTTACCACCACCCAAGACACAAGCCCACAGGCACACCAATCAGAAGGTGACATTGTTTTTTACATTCAACAGAAAATTTCCTTAATTATTACTTAACTCAAAAAACAGAAAAGAAAAAAAACATAATGACCCTCCGCTGACCTCTACAGTAACTCTATTTTCATTTGTTAATGCAGACATGGCAACAATGCCACCTTATACATATATGCAAACCAGATCAAGACAAGGAAAGCAAGTGGCAGAACAAGTTGCAGGTTACCAACTTTATCTAACTTATATACATAATTTAAAGCCCAGTAAAAACCATTCTTTCCTAAACTCTACAGATAAAAGAAATGGATTTCTTCCGGCTAGCTCGAAGGGAAGGAAAGAGTAATAGGTGACACACCCAGCAACAAACCTACAGCAACTAAACGGCAACTCTTCCAGGAAACATAAGGCGACGTGAAAAAGACTAAATATGTATGGTGAAATGAAAAAACAACATCTACCAGTCAAGCTTTTGTTAACTACTTATCGTTGAACCATCAACTACGATAGATGGTATTGTAAATATCTATGTAAAATAAAATTACCGCGCTATGACAGTCCTACTCATGGCTGCTAACGATGCTACAATCCTTTTGTAAAAACTTTATCATGCAACGTGACATGAATCATATGTATGAAAGCATCCTCTTTTTATGTTGTTATCAAAATGCAATAATCCTTTTCCATTTACTTACTATATATGTACTAACAATAACCAAAAACCAGAATACACAATAAAGAAAACCACAAGCTGATCCGTTTTATTTATAAAGTTAATATCTTACAATCGACACTCGAAACATTAACACTGACATTTTAACCCATAACACAACAACATAATACAACACAAAAGACACATCCTACATGAGACTCTAACAACAGACCCAACAACACGACCATACTGACACCAGCAACAACTAAACCTACTCATGGACTTCCATGACCATCACATGCCTACGCTTTTCGTCACGTGCCTCACGCAAGACATCCAACAGACGAAGAAACGCCTGCAAGATCACCCCACTCCTAGCTTGCGCTTCAACCAGACACTCCATCCCATCCCAATGTGCCACATCAAAATCACTAAACCTCTGTCCCTCTTCCAGCATTGCCACAAACTTTGCAATTTTTTCATGCATACCATCACAACACTCAATAACCTTTTTTATAAAACCCTCATTTTCAGCCTCCTCTTGGACAAACAAAAACTTGAAATAATGTTTTGCCTCATCAGACCCACACAAATCTTTTAGTTCATCAAAGTTAGGTGTCGACACCATTTTTTACTTTTTAACAGATTTTAAATGAAACCACTGAAATGCAAATAGCAATGAGTAACCCACCACTACTTATAGAGTTATAAAATCCTACCTAACCTGGTTACACAAACTAGACTACAACAGTATCTATTTTGGCAACATTTCCTATATAAAACAGTACCATCCACATGCACCTACCAAATATGGTACTGCTAGATACTTATCAACTCAGTTACCCAATTGTAAAATAATCCTTTTATAAGTAAATCCCATAAAGTCCATTTTTCTTAGCTATTTATACTCACAAAGTAACTACTAATTCTAATAAAATTTAACAGAATTCACTTGACAAACAACCATTGCTGCACAACTATTGCCGTAAAATTATTTTTGACTATTTTTCTTTCAAAACCCATCACTACATTATACCTCTTACAAAAACAAATCGCATACTCCCTCCAATTAACACACCTATTTCATAGAAACACAAAAAAACATAAACTAATTTTTATCTGCATGAATCAGAAAAAGAACAAGATACAAAATATTTTATCTTTTTAAATTTTCAACACTCTCATGAGTCAAAAGTATTCCAAATAGAACATATTCCCTGTGTCATTTCACTTTTTCTCAGCACACATCCTACCCACAAATGAAGTAATAACAACTTTTTTAAGATACAAATAACCAATTGCACAATTTGTAAAACAACAACAACCTAAAAACAGAGACTTTTATTCATAAAAACATACATACTGTACATGATCAGCCTACAGTCAAGTTTACATACACCATAACCACATTCCATATACCACCCACCCTAATATGACCACAAAAGACACACTTCACTTTTACCAACCTCCTACTACTATTACCATTCCGACCATACAAAAGACAAGAACACAAACAAACTTATTAAAATTTCTTAAGTTTCTTGATAATTTTAGATTTCTCACCAGCCCGAACACTGGCAGCATGACCCATTTGCATCAGCCGACCTATTTCTGCAAAATCCTCTTGCTCCGCCGTCTTTAGATCCTCCAAAGCTTCATCCAAAACATGCCCACCCAGAA